>JAAAKQ030311092.1:0-10024 GCA_010016005.3 Zanna intricata
AGCGATTTTTTGTTGTAAGTATTTTTGGTTACCTGTTGCACTTTAAGTAATTTATTACATCTTTCAGTCCAATTTTCCTTTTCGTTACAATTACAAGTAATGATCTCTCAGAGATATTTACATTTTTCTACAAGTTCAACTTAGTTTCCATTAATATTTATAGATTTAATAACTAAAGGATTTATAGCCGTCATTTTAGTCTTTTTGTAAGAAATTTTAAGTCCAATTTTATTCGCAAGTTCTTCTATATTCGTTAATTGTGTTCTGGCTTCTGTGATACTAGTAGCTAACAAATTTAATTATAATAACCAATTTGAGTGTTATTTTCTGTCTTTCCTAGCACTGTCATTAAACATTTGTAGTCTATACATTTTTTGAGAATATAGTACCTCTGTTCACAAAACTATTTTTAGCACTTAAGTCTTCCTCAGTTGGGATTGTCAAATAAATAAGGATGTTAAGTTCCTCCCACTTCTAATCATTACTATCATGGCCTCTTCTGCTTTGTTCCTCCTGCTCTAACTGTTCAAAATGAATTACTCTGATAAACAAAAATGGAAAAATTTACATTCACGGTAAAAGAAAAACATTAGAACAAAAGAAATTTCATTTCCTAATAATAATAATACAATCAGAGATAAATTTAGAAGAAAAAAACAATTACAACAAAAATGGAGGATAGCAAATAAAATGTGATTGTAAAGCGATGTAATAGGACAAACAGTGTAAAAATTAAAAACAAATTTAATGAGCATATTAATAAGAGAAAAGAACATATAAATAAGATTCAAATTATGCAACGCATTTGATAGAAAAGGATATTTTCGCAAAGAAATGACAATCTAAGAAAATATTGCATTGAAAAAAAAAAATGAAAATGTTTAAACATGCCAGAAAATATGGAAATATTAAAGCTAAAATTAAATGAACAGGACATAATGAAAAAAAATAATCAATGTATTATTTAAAAATCTGAAATTGTTAAAAAATATCAACTATTATTTCAAGAAATTTTATAAGCTTTAGAGCAGGAGGAAAAAATCAGAAGAGGCCATGACTACTGTGAGGAGAGTGGGAACATTGCTATTTATTCAATGATCCCAACTCAGGATGTCAGTGCTAAAGTAGCTTTCAGAATGGAGATTCTCTGAAATATGTCAACTACAAATATTTGAGTAAAAATGCTAGGTAAGGCAGAGAATCAAGTTTGTTAATATTAGCAGAAATACAAAATATTGTAGAAAAAAGTCTAAATATATTAATACATTCTTAGATTTCGTTATTAAAAGTAGAAGAAAATTTAGAGGCTGTTACCTAAAATTATAATGTCAAACTCTAAGCCTATTATAATGACCCATTTTTAATGTCTTTAATATTAGTGTTAACTACTTTATTTACTGTGACTGTAAAATGTTAAGAAAAAAAGCAAACAATGACTCCTATAGAGCAGCAGGCCTAGTAATATTTGTAGCTAATCTGAAAGCCACGGAAACTCTATTCAACTTCATTTCAATGTAAAATAATTTTGCATAATTCCTATAAAATCAGTGCCATTCATGGTTACTTTAAGTTTAAAAAGTTTGTTTTCTTAATCATGTAAAACAACAAACTTATGGATCTATTTCAAATGCAAAATGTTTATTACTACTAGCAATATTTTATTTCACAACAATGAAAACAAATAAAAGCTAATCCAGCAAATTTAAATAATAAAAAATATCAAACCTTGTAACTTAACTAAAAATGCATTTGTAAATTAAAAATGAGTACAAACTTTTTAAAAGAATTGTCAAAGGAACTACCAATAAGAACAAGCAATATAATTTCTTTCATTATAATGACATGAATTTTTTTCTTTATATAAAAATTAATCAGCAGAATTACATAGCCAATCATAATTATTCTAACAGCACAACCATAACTATGGCAGTAATTACAGGTAGTCCAAAAACAAAAGTACTAAACTGTAATTAATTTACTTTAAGAGCATTTAAATTAATATCTTTCTAATACAAATAACTTTGTAAAATAGATCATTTAAATACCATAACCATAAGAGCAAAAAATGTTGCACAGTTAATTCAGTAAAAACTAGTTTGAATAAGTACAGGGAGTTGGACCCAGGAATTCTTAAGATGAATTCTCTATTGCACACCCATGAAGTTGTTTAAAGCCAGTTTTAATTCCCAGAAAAATAAACCTCTGAGAAGGATAGCATACATTTTCAAATATACTTGCTTGCTAATAATTAACAAGGTGTAACACATTATCACTACAAGTAACAAATATAATTGATCTGATTAGAGGCAATATTCACCACAGCTACAAATTTCCCTAGATGGTAAACAAATAAGAAATGAAACTGTTTTATTTCATAACTAACAAACCATAATCAAACGAAATTATAACATATTAATAACAAATTTCTAAATAATGCGGGGAAAATATATCACTTCATAAATTATTTTTTAATATCAGCCTATATACAAAAATATGTCTAGCTAGAAAATTTCATTAAGAAACATCAATGGTTAAACTCGAATTATTTGTGTACTGCTGATATTAAATTTAAATACTAAATCATAAAATGAAATAGAACTACGAAATGATCATAATTACGATAAAGAATCATATTGCAATATCCTGTTTATCAACGTAAATATTGATAAACCATATGTAGTAGAGCATACATTTACAAAATATAATTTACTACAGTATTAATGAAATAAAAAATGTTAGGTACCTTTAAAAAGTAGGAAATGGGCAGTATAAGTTACCTTAATTCCAATTAATCTTTGAAATTATAAAATAAATGGAATTAAGATCTACTATCCCCAACCCTAGCCTAAAACCAATATATAGATTAATAAAATAAATAACGTAAGCAAACACTTATTTTCAGACCGTACACATTAACAAGTCCATTGCAAATTTTATTTACAATAGTAAATAACGTAGCTTTTTACATTTAAAATACTTACATTCAACAAAATTACACAACCATCACGGCCGACTTCAGTTTCACTGATTGTTACATCAGGGTTGCCACATATTTCATTAACGTCTCAGATTACTAGATATAAAAATATCAATAACAATGTTCATTTGAGCAACAATTTTCGTTAAAAATTAAATAAAAGAGTTATTTTATCAGCTGAACCAGTAACACTCGTAAATAATCTATATCAGTCATACATTATTAAACATATTTCTAAATCTTAATTTAATTTCAATTAATTTATATTTTAAATGACTAAGTGCAATTTTCTACAACTTATTACCTGGTAAAAATTATTTATAAACAATGACAGTTTATAAAACATTCACCCATCGTTAAAAATGTAAGAAAGCCTTCAGTACGACTCCATGACACTATCAATGAAGAAATTATATAGCTTATGCTGTAAACAAAATCATATAGGCGTTGACTTATTAGTTTGTTTCGTTCAAAGTCGTTGGCTACATACTTATTTGATCCACTTAATCTTGTAAAAGTTTGGTAACAAAATAAGAAATTGAATTTCGATTTTTACATTAAAATTAAAAATTAGATAGTTAATTCATTGAAATTAATTCTCAAAAGATTTGTTTTAACGTAAAATCAGCGAAAAATTTCCCTAAGAAAAACAACTTCTAATAAGGAAAACTTATCCGAGCTAAGATCATTATTAACGGGTATAAAATGTAATTTATTTTTTTAAATGACTGCACAATGAAGATACCTACAATAAATGATAATACATGTATTTTACAATAGGTCTCTTCATTACTAAATATAAGTTTTTAGGCAATACTGTATTTATGATGCCAACTTAAAATTATATAAAAAATGTGTGTAAACATGTTTTGAACCAATGATTTAAAAAAAAGAAAACTTTGAAAAGTAAGAGAAGAAACCTAGATTTCATTTTACTGTAAAACTTAAAAGTCTGAAAGTATTTCAGATGCTATTTGAAAAAAATATATATATAAAATGTGACCCAAATGGTTAATAATAAAAATGTTCTTAAAATAGCCCCAAAAATATCAATTTCACAATTTCTATGATAATTACTTAATATGTAGTTAAATCATTTTCACATATATTTACTAAATATTATTTAAATAAATTTAACTTTATTACAATTATTTCTGTTGATCTTTTATCAAAGTTAGCACCATCATCCTCTTGATAATGCTAAGTCACCCAAGGAAAATTGAATGACAAACAATAATCTTGTACTCACAGTAGCTACTACAAATTGGAGCAAGACCAATGAGAGGAATAAAAATTTTGAATTTTTTAATGCATACTTGAGAGAAATTTCTTTGTCAAATCTAAAAAAAAGTTTCCTTCAAAAATAGTTTCAAATTTAATATATTTGAAGTTTTTGCTGGAATGAATCCTGAGTTAACAGAATAGATTTAGTTATCTGTACATGAAAAAAGAGTATACTTTGAAAAAAGGATGGTTTAAATATTGTAATATAACATATTCTGTTAAATGAGGAGAAAGTATTTCTTTACTAATATTTCTTCACTGAAACCTATACTTTTTAAAAGTGATATCTCTTTATAAATACAGAGGATCAAATATTACAGTATCTCCATTTTTTATCTATAGTAACGCCCAAATATCACAGCTCTTAAATTTTTCCCAATTGAAGGGGTCCTGGATGTCTCTCAGTAAACAGAAAATGATTACAATTACAATTTTTGATCCTGTTTGTAAGCATTTGTTTTCATGCTTCCCTTAAGTGAAAGACTTGCAATTCAGGGAACTAAAATAGTGATAATGAAACATCTCATGTCCTCAAATAATAAAAATATTACAATATTCAAAATGTTTTTAAAAAGATAAGTTCTGCCATCAGAAGCCAGTAAAAAGGAGGCTTGAGTTGGGTCCTCCTTGCATCCTAAATACCCTAACTGCCTTAATTTCTTTCAGAACATGTTCTACCATCACAAAACATAATCATTACCTAATACACTTTTACCTAATAGCTATACACATTGTTTTGCTGTCTTACATATTACTCTGTAATTGCACTATTCTGTTTATAATGCAGCATTCATCTAGTATGTTGTATTTTGTTACAGAGGCATGCAGCGTGATTCCTACTTAATTACCTGAGTAATGATCTGAGTAATTAATTTTTTTGATGTAGAGAGTAGTTTATTCAGTATTTTAATGCAGATTAGTTAGCAAAAGCATTTTATTTTTGTTTATATTTCACTATGTTTATCAAAAAGTGGTATCAAACGTATGAGGAGTGGCTGAAATGCAATGTAACTGGAATGCGATGGGAGAAGAAAATGTCATACAAAGCGACAGCTACATCTTGTAGTTTCATTCTCTTAATACTATATTCCAAAATCCACTGACCCATACCCTCTCATTTTCTATCAGTCGCTATAGTTATGGAGTTGAGTACATCTGATGTGTCAACATATCTAAAATAATGTAAAGTCAAAACAGTGAATTTTTAACAATGAAAAAAATGAATGCTAGTGACATTTATTGCCATCTAAAAGCCATTTATACGATGGAACTGCTGATCATACTAAAATAAAATTTTGACTAACAGAAACTTATACAGTGAATATTGAGAATAAACCTTGGAATGATTAACCAGTTTCTGTGACTGATTAGAAGCACCAAAAGGAGGTAGGTGAAATGATTTAAAATGACCATTGCATCACGCTGCAGTGCATTGCCACCTAAATAGACATGCAAAAAGAACAAGTAGGACAAATCATTGAACAACTGAGCTACCATAAAATCTCTTTGTTGTGGATGCCATGCAAACTCACAGAAAAGAACAAACAAAAAGTAAAAGCAATATTTTGAACAGAATTGTGACACAGAAGATTCCAACCACAATTAAAGAGGGATATTAAGAGTATCCATTCCACAATAATTTATGAACAGATGATGTAGCGAGCTCATAGATAGCAAGGAAAGAACACCATTATCTTTATTAATGAAAAGAAAGAACTGGTCTCTGCAGATGGAAATGATTACTCTCATAAATTGGGATTACTTGGAAAAATAAATGTAAATATATGTAACAAATAAGATGTACTACTATGCAACATTTGTATGTTCATATGAATCTTTTTATTTGCTCATTCTGAGCGACTGTGCATTACATTTCAGCCATCCATCATAAAATTAATAAATAACATGTGGATTGCATTGTTCTGAAAAAACAATGCAATTTCCCTTAAGAAAAGGAATTTTATATCAGGAGTTTATGTATCTCTCTTCTTTATGCTTCTAATCGATTAATTTTGTAGTAGATATAAAAAAAACTCACCAGGTAATACAACATATTCCTGAAAATAACCTATCAGGGACTTGACCAACTTCAAATCTGATCATACCAGAATTATTCTTTTTTTAATTGACTAAATAATGATGGTCATTATTTATTAATAAATTTCAACAGGATGCAGTGAACTGTAACCAGCATTATTAACTTCAGTGATCTATGAGAAACCAGCTCAATGAATGTAAAGTCAGTTGAATGTAGTCAGTTTGTGATTCAACTGTTCAAGTAGACATTCTACTGTAATGCATTTATTTATCTGCATATATATTTTTAGGCTATTCTATTTTTCAACACAAGTACTGTACAAAGTCTTATACATCACTATAAATATAATTGTTTCTTAATATATTAAGAGATGTCTCTTAAAAGAATGTAGCTTCTCTCTTAATACATTAAGAGGGAAGTTAGATTCTTTTCATTCTCCTAAGAAGTCAAATTCATATAAATGTATAAATATATGTTATTTAATAAAATACAAGGACTGAAATCAATTTTCAACAGACAGCCTCCAGAATCAGTGTAGTATTGTGTTAACAAAACTACAACTTGCTCATTACTAAGTTAATTGCATTCATAGATATAACATTAAAATGACTTTATACTTTCTGTTTACATCAAAGAACAATATTCAATAATTTGTTTTCTACAACTAGAAGGTATGTGAGATACCAAAATCATAGAAGTTTACATAATATAATCAGTACTTTACAAAAACGATTCTCTTAACAAAAGAGAATGGATTTTTCAGTTTTAAAAAACAGTCACATTAGTATTAAATACAAAGAAACTAGATCAACACTCATTAGTATAGATAATTCCCCTTCGAATAGATATGCAACATTGTTTTATTTTTGGACGAATAACAATAAATTAAACTGCAGATTGTATGCAGATTACCAACGATTCTATATAAGAAGTCACTTACAATAAACCTACCTGACTTTTATAAAGTTTGAATAATTTCGACCCACAAAAAACCTAAATTTTTTTATATAACCAACTGTTAATTTCTCTAACATGAAAACATATGCAAACATATAATAAACAAATATGAAAACTTATACAAACATATAATGAACAAACAAATAATATATAATAAACCAAACATATAATAGAATACAATCATATATTTAATCTTGTTAATTTCATGAAAATTTCAGATAAATTCTTATAAATATTATAATACTTCTAATTTAGTAAAATATAATATTTATTGTAATAATAAAAATTTAATTAATGAACAGAAAATGTATATAAAGATGATATATTATTTAAAAACACACTAAATATAAAGATATAATAATTTTACTCTAATAATTATATATATTTATGATAACATGGTTCATTTGATTTAATTTTAATCCACCTGAACAAATAATATTTCTTCAGTATATAGTTAGGACTGGACAGTCATGATTGATTTTACATTTAACTTATATTTTTATGATTTTTAACTTCAATATAATGATTTTTAACTTCTGTTGATGGTTTTCAATTAAGCCAAAAGATCTTGGGTTTATTTCAGTGTGCTGGTAAGGTGGATCTTTAATCGTTAATATTATTTAATAACCAAATGTGCTTGATGTTTGAAAAAAACATTTGAATTGCTATGGTAACAAGAGTGATGTTCATCCTGGACAAAACATTGACTAGCCTCCGTTACGCAAGTGGTAGCATCTTGGCCTTTCATCTAGAGGTCCCAGGTTTGAGTCCCGGTCAGGCATGGCATATTCACCCACACTACAAATCATTTATCTCCATCGTCTGAAGAAATTCCTAACATTAATCCTAGAGGTAAAAAAAAAACATTGTTAATGAAGCACGGTTCCATTAGTATAACTGGACAGTAAATGATAGAATATTGAATGAAAACACCAAAAATCATTCAAACCCAGACATAAGCTGGAAAAGTGACGCTTACAATACTGGAGCTCTGCCATGAAGTCTTCCAATAATAAACAGTACATTACAATGTAATGCTTATTGTTAGGTTAAAACATAGAGGACTTCCGAATAAAAGTCTTGTGTTGCTGTATAATAATATCTGTCTACATACTGCTGCTAACCCACTCGGCTAATCTAGTGATTAATGTGACATCACAAATCAGCTGGGTTAGAAGTTGAGAGTTCTAAGGTTCAAATCCTAGTATAAGTTTACATGGTTTTGATACTAGATTGTGGATACTGGTGTTCTTTGATGGGTGGGTTTCAATTAACCACACTTCTCAGAAGTGGTCAATCTGAAATTGTACAAGAATACACTTAATTTACATTCATACATATCATTTTCATTTATCCTCTGAAGTAATACCTAATGATAGTTCTGGAGGCTAAACAGAAAAAGAGAACAGAAGAGAACATACTGCTGCTGTTAATCCATACAGTTGAAATGCTCAAGAAAATTAGATTCGATAAATAAAAAGAATGAGAAACAAAGTATGATTTCTTCCTCATGGTGTGTTGGCTAACTCTAGTTATTGTTTAAAAAACCTCTTTACTGTATGAAGGATGGATAACCAGTTGTAACTACAATTTTGAAGATAGCGGAGACTATTTTGAAAGCCACATACTTCAGATAGTTTCAAGTCCTGCGCTGATCAAACTGTTCCTGTGAAGAAATTGTAGGACACTGAAAGTTTTTAAAAATTGAATAGGCTTTAACTGTTATTTAACAATATTATTCTCATCATGAGGATAATGAACATAGTGGGGGTCTAGGGAGCAAACTCTCATAGACTAATTGGGAAGGGTGAGTGAAGTGAGTTCTGACAGGATAGTGGTCTTTTTCTTTGTAAAAGACCAAATAATAAGAATTACTAAAAAAAACTCAGAGTGAAAAATACAGCCAAAGTAGCATAATAATAATAATATTTCTGTTTATTAAATCTCTAATTTTTTTTAATCAGTCACTGGCACTTTAATTGTAGAAATTTATACAATAATTTTATTTATACCACAATATTGATAGTGATAGTTCTATTTTGCATTTCGCAAAGATTCTACAGTAAATTCTGAATTCTGAGTAAAGATGAAACAAATGGTTACAGAACAACATGGATTTAGAAGGGAAAGAGGACAATGGATATAAATGGGCTATGGAAGATTACTTAGCAAAAATACATAAAACGAGGCCATATGTAGATTTGTTTTATAAGTAAGAAAGAGATAAATGATAGAAATATTAAGAAGTCAAAGATATTGTACCAAAGGATTAGTATTAAAATTAAGGCTACTGACAACCACCTTTTTTCTTTTTTTCTGTTTAACCTCTGGAATTACTGTAAGGTATTACTTCAGAGGATGAATGAGGATGACATGTATGAATGTGAATGAAGTGTAGCCTTGTACAATCTCAGGTCGACCATTCCTGAGAAGTGTGGTTAACTGAAACCCAACCACCAAAGAACACCAGTATCCATTGAAGATGTAATTAAAAATGCTCTAGAAGGTAATTGGAGCAGCATATGAGAAAGGGCAAATTATTCAAGGTTCAAAGGGACATGTTATTTTTAAGAACTGTTGTAAAGAATATTGGGTAATTGATTTTTTTTTTTGTCTTCAGTCATCTGACTGGTTTGATGCAGCTCTCCAAGATTCCCTACCTAGTGCCAGTTGTTTCATTTCAGAATACCACCTACATCCTACATCCCTAACAATTTGTTTTACATATTCCAACCATTGCCTGCCTACACAATTTTTCCCATCTACCT
>JAAAKQ030311103.1:0-10024 GCA_010016005.3 Zanna intricata
TTTTTAGAAATTTTTTTACAAATCCACTTTATTTATGATAAAATTTTTAGTAAAATCGTCCAACTTCTCAATAGTTTTCACACGGTTTTGAGTCTTTCTAGGGCTAACATGTTTACTATCAATTTAAACAGCGAAAGAACAATTTTTGGTGAAAATTTTTTTTTCGCTACTGCTTCTTCCACTACTTTCTCCCCGAGCAAAGTCTCTGGTTGGAGTTTCAAGATTATCTTGTTTTAAGGTTTTATATTCGTCACGAATTTTTTTTTTCGGAGCTACTTAAAGGTTAACCCGGTTTATGTTTCCCAACAGCACCACTCGCTTATAATCGGGTTGTCAGTGAGTATCAAAAATACAGATAAATTAATTATAATAACACTAAATAAACGTATTGTAAAAATGAACTCTCTCTTTATCTGTTTAGCCTCCGGAACTACCATAAGGTATTACTTCAGAGGATGAATGAGGATGATGATGTGTATGAATGTTAATGAAGTGTAGTCTTGTACAATCTCAGGTCGATCACTCCAGAGAAGTGTGGTTAATTGAAACTAACCACCAAAGAACACCTGTATCCACGATCTAGTATTCAAATCCTTATAAAAAAAAATACTTTTACTGGGATTTGAACCTTAGAACTCTCAACTTCGAAATCAGCTGATTTGCAATGTCACGTTAACCAGTAGACCAGCCCGGTGGGCAAAATAAAAAAAATAAAGGAACTAAATATAAAAATGAACTATAAAACTGTATCGTAACATAGGTAGTAACACTATAACACTGCTGAGATACTTCCTTTCACTGAACTGTATAATGGTGTGGAGCATTACAAATATTGTTATCATTGTAAAACATAAATAACAGAAAATCGACAAAATTTTTAATTTCTCATAATATTATTCCACGATGCCAGACAAGTGATACTAAAGTAATTTTGTACGCTGAAGATCTGGCGCTGATGAATGCAAACAACGTGAAACAGATAGAGCATATAGGAAACATTGCGTTGACAAGGATAAATGACTGGATTTCGGTGAATGGATTACAAATTGCTCCAGATAAATCCATAATGCTGATAATGGCAAGTAGGAGCAAAATAGGTCAAATTAGGATGAAAATTGGAGACTCGCTGATCGGAATAGTAGATACCATCAAATATCTCAGAGTCATTCTTGATAAGGCAAATCGTTATAGTGCCACAAGTGTGTACTAAAGCACGTTATAGCACATTATAGTTATAGTGCACTAAATCACGTGTGCACATGTGTGTAATAAAGCAGAGAAAAGACTGAAAGCGACTGAATGGAATCTGAGGATTAGAAAACTATCTAGTTATGGGAGTCTCCCGGAAAAAAAATGGGAATAAAGACCGAGACCCCGGCGGAAGTTCAGGACCCCAGATATTATTCTTTGGTCTGGAGATACCTGTTCGTATGTTTGAGGCATGGCGCAAAGCAAAAGATGATTTTGCTTTGAGACCGGAGACGGGCTGACTTGCCATATCGAACGTACAGCCGATAGATGGGAAGGTTCGCGCTTCGGGAAAGGACACGCCCTGAGCTGAGCTATATTTTATTGGAGATCCGGCCCAAGGGTGTAGGGAAAAAATTGGTAGCTAACAATTCATTATTAAACAATAATTGGCACTTGCACGTGGTACTGTAAAATGACGCAACTTTAACTACTGAGATATTATTCGTATATATTGAATTCATATTTATATATGCTGTACAGATTCGTAAGACAAGATTTGAAGTTCTTCGATGAAGCACTTGGGCCCCTCATAGGCTTGAAAGGTTGCGTAACGGTGGCGGAAGGACAATCGCGCATTTTTTAATGCGCATGCCGCCCCTTTAGTTTAGGCTAGTAGGGCGGAACGGGTAGCCTCTTGGAGGAGGGACGTGTCGGCTCACCACTAGCGGGAAGTCATCACCCCCTGATGATCCTAGGAGAACCTCGAAGGGGGCTCCACTTCAGGAGCCCAAGCAGGAAGAAGGGCAAAAGGTTAGGTTAATCTACTGCCACGACTTCCAGGGCTAGCCCGATGATATGCCAAAAGGCGATTCCGGCCGCCCCTGAGAAACGGTGAGGGAGGTTTAGTCAGTAGAGGGGAGGACAACTTTGTTCATAGTTACCATGTTTCGGAGCCTACTTAGCTTTATGCTAGGCGATCCCTAGGTGTCGATCCCTACACACCCCACGAAGACCCGGCGTAAACGCATTCTTCATCCTCATCGTCAAATAAAGAAAGATTTAAAGTTCGAACTTTTAAATTCACTACATAATGAACGAAGGTTGTTCTTCTTACAACTACATGTAGTAAAAATATATTTGCAAGAAGCACTCTCCAGGTAGTTACAATGAATAACCGTTAATAGTAGGAGTTCTCCTCAATAGTTGTAATTTAGAGCAGTTTAGAGGCCTTCATTTTAAAACATAAATTTGTGAATTATCGTCATACATACGTCGTTCTGTCTAAGAGGAAATATAAGAGCTGTAAAATTTCAATAAAAATCGGAAACCATGATTAGTTTTAACTGGGTCACAGATGTAAAATCAGATAAAGAATCAAAAGTTTAAGTTATAGATGAACCTGGCTTCATTCATTTCTGTAATGATTTATGAAATCGATCGTAAAATTGAAATAAATTCAGTGTTATGCTAAACTACTCTCTCTTAGATATCTCTCTAATTAAAAACACCTAAAATTACTATATTTTTTCCTATTCGCATAACGGAAATTAATTTTGAAATTCATAAAAAAAAATTGTAATTTTACAATAAATGTTATGAACAATTTAAACTGATAATATTTCATTTACACAAACGTTCCTGTGTTAATTTGTAATATTATTAAAATTATTACCACTCGTAATAATTGATTTTTTTAAAAATTTACTTTGATAGGTTGTAACAGTAAAATTTTAATAAAATTTATTAGTTATCGGTATTAATTTGTATTTAACGAAATTAATACCGATAACGTGTATGTCAGATATCATAACACGAAATAATTTTAGGCGATTTAATGATGTAATACATCCCGAGAACGGTTAGAAATCTCAAAAATAAAAGGAAAGCCAAGCTACTGTTTATTTGTGAATTTTTTTTTCTGCTGCCGTTTTCTAGAAAAATCGAATACTTTTGATTCATATCAGTTAATCGAGGCTGAAGAAATGCAGGAGATATTCAGTCCTCAAATAATAACTTAATTTTGTTCACAATTTTTTCTAAACAGTTTTAAGTAGAGGTTACAAGTACAGGGTTAAGTAGAGCTTGACAGACAACGGGACTGTGCTCATAAGCCGGAAGTGGAAGAAGTTATGCCACCAACGACACATCGCACACTGGACTACACCCGTATACCATTCACGGGCGAATCCCACGGAGTGTCGTAATGAGGAGGTAAAGAAGGCACTGAGAATAGCCCTCGAGCAGGATGTCCACAACCTAACCTGGGATAAAAGTTTGCCACGAATGGTGTTCGCATTAAGAAATCGGGCTAACGCCTGACCGAGGCTACCGGTCGCGGCATGAGAAGTGGCAACCGGTTCGCCTCCAAGCGAAGTGAGAGGGGAAGGCAGCATCACACTAGGAGGTCTACCGCCAAAAAGTTCGCCGGCAACAGAGAAATGCAACCGACATTTGATGTGGACGACAGTCTTCGACAGGTAGTATGCCGGCCTTACTCGCGATAGACAATATACAGGATTCGAGGCTCTATGGGAAGGCCCATCCGTACATTGTCTTTCAACGAAGGGGAATTGTATGAAATCGACAGGAAAGAAATCCGGCTAAAGGTACTTGTCTCCAGGCTCAAACCTGCATACTACGCCCTGACAACTCAACTACAGCAAGCTTCATCAGATCTGGCTCCATATGCGCCCGCCTAGACAGGAGGGGGAGTTGTTACCACATCACCTGACATAACATCGGAGGACTCAACGCGGTAGCAGCTCAGATGTATGCAGTATACGTACGCCCGTACACCGGCGGTACTACTACCACATAGCTAGCTGATCGCACAGATCCCCCACCATAGCGGCGCTGCGGCCCCATCAGTACAGCTTCCAATTAAGGAAGCTTCACTGGCATGAATTTTCATTTCATGGTCGACCACCGCTTGGAGAAGACCAAGAAGAAGAAGAAGAAGATGGAAGAAGACAAGAAGTTCCCCACCGGAGTAGCAGGCCTGGCTGGCTCACTGAGGGAACCGCTGGATGCGGAGCTATCTTCCGCTCCAGCTCGCCGGTTTTAATCGCCCTGATCGGCGAACTGATCAATTGAGACAGCCGGCCCAGCGTGGGATCGCTTGGGGAGAACCGCCTCGGCCGCGTAGGCGAAAGACGACCGACGCCGACCCACATTGCAGGAATGGGGGGTCACATTCTTTTTTTTGTCCGGAGATGAAGGAATTTCATTTACGCACGCCACTATGGATGTGTGGGGCTCGGACCCAGGCCGCTTTCCGTCCTGGGCTAGCAAACAGGCTAACAGGCTCTGGCAAGTTGTTGTTAGGCATAATATATAATCTGCCCCATACCGACTAAACTACCCTCCCGAAGAACTAATCCGTCCCGAGACCGGACCCGCAATTAAGCATAACTCAATCTCGGGGGGAATGTTCCGGTAATACTCAGAGTCTCTTTTCCGGACCCCTCTCCAATGGGACCTGCAACAAACAAATCAAAAACAACACAAAAAAAGTCATACACACCTGTCCTCTCTCTCACACACCCATACCTGATTATTATTATTTTTTTTTTTTTTTGTAAGAGTCTGTGTCAGTTCGTGTGTCAGTGTTGTATTATTTTTTTTTGTGTGTAATTGTTTTTGTGTAGGTGGATGTGTGTACGTATTCCCGTCGAAGGGTTGAGAGTCCCCGTGCAGTCCTTACCGGCATCCATCCCCTTAGGAACACATACCGGTTCAGCAGGAGGCTGTCTCTACCCCCCCCCGCAACTCCACCATGTTCGTGCTAGTCGTAATGTGTTCTGGCCGAGGGTTCGGGGAGTCCCCGTGCCTCCTCACCGTCTCCCATCCCCGCATGCAGGAACGCGCGACGGCTCCACAGTGGGCTGTCCCTCCTCTCCGGCCTAACCGTCCCGATTATTCAAGTTTAAGAGTGTCGTTCACTCCTGATATTCTCTCTCCTTCAGCTTTAAAATTTCCCGGACTAGGTTTGTAATACTATTCCAGTTATCTTCACTGTCTGGCATGAAATCTATCATATTTTCTGGTGTTATCCATTCCAAAGATGCTGCTATCTTTAAGTCCCTCCATCTCTCACATCTGAAGAAGACATGTTCGGCCGTGTCTACCTCCCCACAGTAGACACAGCCCGGCAATAGTCTACACTTAAATTTATTTAAATATGAGTTAAATTCTCCGTGGCCCGAGAGGAATTGGGTGAGATGATAATTCATCCCACCATGTCCCTACCCCAGCCACGGACCCAGCCTTGGTATCAGTTTCTGCGTCCATCTCCCAGTGTTAGCCAAATTCCATCTTTCCTGCCACTCGTCCATTGTCTTCCTTCTAGCTAGAGTTTTATCTTCCCGTGTTATCTATTGACAATTTCATTGGCTCTTAGTTCGGCTGGTGGGACCTCTGTCAGCACGCATGCCGCCATTGCCGACAGGGTCCTGTACCCCCCAACAATTTTAATGTCAGCACCTCTCGCCACCGCTTCCATTTTTTTAATCGATTTCTTCAGCCTGTGACCCTGCCTCCATGCAGGAACTGCATAAAGAATTATAGACATGGCCGTAAACATCAGGACTTTCCTTTTCTCATGTCGAGGGCCCATCTTGTCGCGCACAATCTGCTCAGACTGTTAAGTACCTTTTCCTCTCTTCCTGAAACTTCCTCGACATGCTTAGTAAACTCCCCAGATTTTGAGAGCCACACTCCCAAGTATTTGACATGAGGGTCAGTCATAATATTGGTGTCCCGGACCCTCACGCCTATAGGTGCCACATTGCGTCTTCCTGATAAAACGACTGCCTTTGTCTTTTCCGGAGCCTAGTCAAGCCCGTGGTTTCTTAACCACCTGTCAATCTTTCTAATCGCTTCTTCCGTAATACTTTCAACTTCTGCCTCTAGTCTTCCTGACACCAGCACCGCCAAATCATCGGCGTAGGCAATAAGCTACACCTGAGCGCCCAAGTCGAGTCTCAGCAAACATAACGTTCCATAACAGCGGGCTGAGCGAGGAACACTGAGGCACCCCCCCTGTTAACCTCAAAGTTCCACTCCCCGTTCTCTGTTTGCCACCGAACTAATCTTCTCAGTCGATATTCTGTTTTCCTAGTATATTGTACTTGTTACGGAATTTTTATTACCAGTATAAAAATAGAAAATGTGGTTATATTGTCAGTAAAAAAGAATGAATTCGCCGGAGACCATCTTCCGGCCCCCAACAGCTCTCCTCAGAGTTAACAAAAAAACGGCCCTTTTCAAGGCCAAAACTCCGGACACCTCAAACAGCCCTTCTCAGGGCTACCACAAGTTTTTAAATTACAACGAGCTACAAAAGCCATTCGGCGACAACAGTCTTCCTCAAGGTTATCACTAGGTTTTAAATTACGAGCCACCGAAGCCATTCGGCAACAACATTTAATAATACATATATATATATATATATATTGTAATTAAATGTTTAAATAAATTTAAAATTTTAAAATCAAAAATTATGCTATATAAAAAATTCACGCCCGTACAATCTTTAATTATCCTATAGTAGTAATTATCCTATATTAAAGAATATTGTTTGTCAGCAATAAGTTTTTTTGGAGTCGTGTTTTTAATTTTTATTTCTCGTTTCTTTTGTAAGCAATTAATTACAAAAAATATATATCGAATTTCTTCCTAAATCAAGTCTGGAAATCAGTGAACAATTGATTACGAATATACTTAAATTAACATAAAAGCGTAGGGGTCTGTAGCTTGTTTATTTTTTCTGCTAATACAAGTTTTATATATATGTATAAAACTGTCCACTTAATTTGAATACTTATTTAGAAATTTAAAAAATAAATAACACACACACACACACACACACACACACACACACACACAGACACACAAGCGCGCCCGCGCGCGCATATATATATATATATATACTTATTTATTCACTTATTTTTTTTAATAACATGACAAACCCATACCCCTTATGAATGGCGGTTTTTGGATGCCAAATAAATATTACTTTAATTACTCAAGAATGGTTTTGTTGAATTAATATTTACTTATTTTACAATTATTAATTTCACTTCTGTTATAAAATATATACTTTATAACTAGTAAAACGTATCGCTATACGTGAAAAATGTGCTTCCTTGATTTTGTAGTACTCTACATTTTATGATACAGTTAAACCAAAATTACCAATATTTAGCTAATATTTGTTTGTCCAATTGTGTTAAACTTTGCTATATTCAAGAAAAACACATGTACATGATGGAGATCTGTGGAATTTGAGAAGCAAAAGATGGAGTTCTTTTAGCTGTATTTATTATCTTCGCCAAAAAGTAAGAAATAGTAATACTGAAAAAAGAACTTATAAAAGGGTATTTTAAAATATCATTCCGTATTGTAGAAATTGATATATCTTTTTATATATATATTTTTTTTTATTATGTTAAGAAAAATGTCATTTAAGAATATTAGTAACGGAATAATACATCCTTATCCTTAAAAAAAGGAATTATTTAAACTTTCTAATTTTTCTACCAACTTGATTGAAATTCTTTTGGCTTGTAATATACCGCATAATAATAATAATATTTTATTTTCAATATTTCGTTTTAAAATACATTATTTACCAAAAAATAATTAAAATATATATCATAGCATATAATTAGTACACATTCCGCAGTTTAATCTAAAAATCGTCAGCTGAAAAATTGGAGTATTGAGATAAGAGAAAATAATATTATCAATTAAACAAGAACGCTACTTAATAATGTTTGTAGAATAATAGGCAGAGAGATATATTACTAAATACAAAATTAATTCTAATGTTACAGTTAATATTATCATGCAATTATTATCTTTGTAGGAAGAAGCCATTCCCTTTAATACAAAAAAGAAGCAATTCTTATAAATAACAAAGCAATTTAAAAAACAGAGACAAAAAAAATTAGAAAAAATATTAAGACAAAACCAGAATAAATTTCAATAAGTAGCATGATTTGTTGTAAAGGTAAATTTACTTAACAAATATTATTGTTAAAATATGCGGTATAAATCGACTGTAATCTTCTCAGTCGATATTCTGTTTTCCTAGTAAATTGTACTTGTTATGGAATTTTTATTACCAGTATAAAAATAGAAAATGTGGTTATATTCTCAGTAAAAAAAAATCACACAGCAAACTCGTGCAGTGTATGAGGTATCATCAGTATGAGAACACTAAGTACAATGTATGAGGCCTTTTCGCTGCGTGTAGTGTGTAGAGTGCCATTGAACTGCTGATTATATCAGGAAGGATAGGAGCACTTCTGCAACCTGCATTTTGTGCCAGTCCAACCATCCGACAAGCTACCGATGCTCCAGAGTATATCAAGAGATATTGGAGAGGAGACGTACACAGAAGGTGAATTGGAACTTGCAGCTTGCTCCGGAATTGAATCCGCTAAGCGCAGGGTGGCCGGTCCTGCGCTTGATGATAAAAACTTCCCTTTGTTGGGTCGTGAAGTGCCATCGACACGAAGCTTGAAACTCTCCATAAAACTTATACTGTGGCAGCTGGGCTTGCTAGTGAGAGCATTGTAGACAAGATGGACAGGCTTTCATCAAATATACACTTCCTGGTTCTTAGGAAGTGACTGACAAGTAGTTTGTGGTGATAGAATTAATTGTCTCGAAAAGGCGTCCTCGGGGGAATTGGTAGCGTTTCAGAAGGCCAAAAGAGAGGACTCTTCTTAATAGAACGGCACAGAGGCTGAGGAGTTTGTTGAAGACTATCAGAGGCAAGATATTCAGAGAGTACATAAGAAATCTTTTACACCTGAATGGAAAAAGATGTTGCTTATGGAAAGCTATGAAGGGACCGCAACGATTCTCAGGAACACTACCCGCCCTGCAGAGTCGTACTGGATCGCTGGCGAAGACTGACAAAGGAAAGGCCGATAGGTTTGCTTCACACCTAGAGGTAACGTTCCAAGCCTACGATGAAGAGGGCCCCGGCGATGTAGATATTGACGACTTCCTTGAGAGCCCAATACCAATCAGGTTCCCGATTAAATCGATCTCTGCAAGGAAGATAATGAAATTTCAACCAAATTTGTCGCCAAGGAAGGCCCCGGGCTTTGATTTAGTGACACACAAATTGCTAATCATGCTATCCCTTAAAGGCATCAAGTACATAATGGATCTATTTAACGCTGTTCTGCTAACGTCTTACTTTCCAGCGGAATGGAAGATGTCGAAGGTAATGAATTTGAAACCAGGGAAGTCTGCACAGGAAGTTTCTTCTTACAGACCAATTAGCCAATTACTGGTCTTGTCTAAATTGTCTGAGAAGCTACTTCTGCACAGGCTTCAATCAGTATTAGAAAGTAATGGGATAATTCCGGACCACTAGTTTGGTTCAGGTGTGGCCATTCCACATTCAAAAGCAATCCCGTAGAGTCATCAGTGGATGTCTGCAGGAGAGAAAGTTCTGCTCGGCGGGGTTCTTAGACATCAATTTATAAGGCTATCCTACGCTCATTCTGGATGTATGGTGTAGAATTGTGGGGAACAAGTAATATAGAAATTATACAATGATTCCAGAAGAAAGTAGCGAGGCTGACTGCCGAAACGCCATAGTTCACGCGGAATGACGAGATTCACGATTATCTGGAGTTCCCAACGGTTCGTGAGATTTCATGGCTGCGCAGTGTCAAATACCTGCAGAAACTTGAGAATGTAAATTACTTTGCAATTAATCTACCCGATAACATAAGGGACGAGACGTATCCGTGTTATCGTGTACTAATTGTTAAAAAAAAAAAGAAAAAAGGAGATAAATAAAGTTATA
>JAAAKQ030311125.1:0-10023 GCA_010016005.3 Zanna intricata
GACTGGCACTGGATAGGGAATCTTGGAGAGCTGCATCAAACCATTCAAATGACTGAAGACAAAAAAAAAAAAAAAAACTTTTATTTTACTAATTTATTTTAATTTATTCCCCATGTCTTAATTTTAATCTAATTGTAGTTAATTGCTATTTATAATGTTATGATTATTAAATCCCACCTTCATGTTACTCAGATTAGAGTCAACATTTTCTACACCAGATACTTATAGAATATTCCATTAGATACTTATAATGCATTTAGTTTACTAATCATAGTTCATTTCAGCTCCACCAATTTATAAATGTTTTCCAGATTAATTCACTAATAAAGTAAAACATTATCCTTATTAACCTAAATTCACTAATGCTTAGTATACTTAACTTAAATATTAATAATAACTAATCACAAGCATAAAAAATCATAACACACTAAAGTATTAGAATTATTGAACGTGCTAAACATCGCAGTCTGCAACAAGTAGCGCAACGTCCTCAGCGTACTTAATCAAACCGGAATCTTCCGGCATCTCCAGTCTCAGCAAGCCGTCGTAGACGGGGTTCCAAAGGTTATGGTTGAGGATCGAATCCTGCGCCCTTCCCCCCCCCACACGTGATTGTGGTTCTATCACAGCCTATCGCAGTTTCGAAGATGAGACCACGGTTAATGAGATATGCGTCCACCATTCTGAGGAGGTATCGAGTAACGTGAAACTATGCTCCAGGTCCCGAAACATATCGCTCCATCGTTTTTTTATATCCAACATAAATAAGGAGAAAACAACACAGCGTGAAAATGAATGTGACCCTCTGCTTGTCGAATTGCCTTAACATCCTTTTGGACTCCCACCAGCTCCTCCATCGAGAAGAGCGGAAAGTCTCCCAAGTTTCACTTGGCATGAATCGAGCGGGCCGGGAACAACATTTTAACAACGTGCTCCGCCTTAGCCTCGTCTTGTGGAGCTGGTGAACACGAAACCCCCCAGTTGCTGATTCAATACCTTGTAATCTAGTCTCCAAGCATCTGCGTCCACGGTCTCCGTCAGTTCTCGCCAGCATTATGCCTTTCTCATGTTGATGGCCCGACAGAGTCATTTCTTCGCTGCCTTTTGCTCAGCCGCCTGGCGTTGGCACCATGCAATTCCTTGTCCATTGCGCCGCTTGTCTTAGACGAAGACATTCTCGGCGCAACCCCACAGTTTCCAGTGTTCAATATTAAACGGGTCACTTCAATGCCTCAGACCCCTGAGCAGCATGGAACGTCGCAAACGAATACAATCAATTGCATGGTCGAAGCAATCACGGCTTCAACACCGGTGGGTCCCCCCGTTCCCACGGGCTACCATCTTTAAAGAGATTTTTTCCATGAATCTCTTTTCTTCGATTTTATTGACATTGTAATTTTTCACTAGCCATGGGGACCCCGGGCACACTCATCCACCGTCAAGGACTCTAAATTTGATGTACTGATGGTCATTGCCGGTGTAGTTCTCAAGGGCTTTCCAATTCTGGACGTGCATGACCAGCTCTTCGGGAGGCGAGGGAAATAGTCTCCGAATTTCATGGACAGTGGAACGTTGTCGTATTCTTTATATTGGGGACCATGAGTCTAGTACATCCCGCCATGAACATTTATTTGCAAAGAAAATTAATATTTTCATTACAAAATGATTAAAATATTTGTAATAAATAAAAAAATTGTTATTAATAAATAAAATTTTTTTTTATTGCTTTACTGTTCTGAGATATAACTTTTTCCCTACTCTAATTTCATATTACATATTTTATATTTCAGTAGTACACTATTAATCTGTAATTCATATGAGTAGTACATAACAAAAAAAATGAGAATCACTGCTCTGAGGAAAAATAAATTGGACTAAAACGCTGATATCCACAGTCTAACATTCAAATACATATAAAAGAATCTGTCTTTACAAGTACTCAAACCTTAGAACTCTCGACTTAAAAATTTTCAAAAATTTTTTTGAAACTTTTTCAAAAATCAGATGATTTTTGAAGTTGACAGTTTTAATACATTAATTATAAAAATTGTTTAATTAAAATGCAAAGATACAAAAGGTATGTATTAAAAAAATAGTAAATGAAATATTTTTACAAACCTTTTAAATGATTCAAATTTGAAAAGATTATCTACAACTCTAGATTTAGTCATTTCATTTCCAGCCTGAATTCTGTATGCTACAGCTCGGACAGCATGGACACCTATAAAAGCGCCTTCATCTCCACTAGCACGCACTTCAACCTTTTCTGTTTTTAGATCTTTACCAGTATTGAGTTCAACTTCCATCTAGTACACAAGATATGATAAGAACTTGAACAAAAATAGATGATATTAAAAAGGTTAACAACAAAAATAATGAGTGAATGTAGTTTAAAAAAAAATATTTTAAATCGTTGTAATAAAATTGGCTTTACAACCTAATAATACAATCATTTTGAGTAAATTTTTATACAGTTCATAAAGATTATGGAGAAAGTATTATGATAGTGAAAAACTGGTGACTTTAAATTTTCTTTCAGATAACAATTGTTGTAATATAATACAATTAAGTGTTTAGCTTCCAGATAAAAATTGTTATATTTAGTAACTGTCAGAAAACATCACAAAAAAAAGAAGTTGGAATCTTCTCTAGGTAAAGAAATAAAAATAATTTTTTTCTGTTAATTTAAAAAAAATTGTAGATAGATAAAAAATTTTGATAGCTCTAGTTATGAAATATAAACCTTCAAACATTTTTTGAAAGTATTTAAACCAAAGGGAGATAAAGCAAAAGAATAAGAAACATATATTTCAGCTTTAAGAAGTGGGGATTGATTGTTTGAAAAAATCTTTTTGATTTTTATACATTTTAGTTAAGAAATTTATTTAATAACATTTTCTCTAAAATTCCTGACAAAAATTGAAATTGATTTTTTCATGAGAGCCTCTTTAACATATTTAGAAAGAAAATAATAATGTGATCAATGCACCATAAATAAAAATATTTGAGATAAGTTTGAAGAAAATCAGTTTGGTCATTCCTGAGATATAAGGCTAAAATCAGTGTGACAAATATGTTTTTTTTTGGTCTAGATAAACTAGTTGGACCCTAAAATATAGAATTATAAATAACCATTTTTGACATGCCCTAGTTTAGATATGTTTTAGTTTAGCTATTCTAGCAATTTTCATTAGGAAAGTTAAACTATTTTGAAATAAGAATTCTTTTTTTAATTTGAATAAATTATTAGCTGTATATTTTTATGATTAAGATAAATAAAAAGTTAAATAAACTCAACTTTTATATATTGGACCCTACATTAACCAGTTGACTGCCGAACCATTTTTGACTGGCTTAACCTAATGAGCCAGCTAATTTCAATGTGATTGCCAATTTGGCTTACATTATTTTTTTGGTTTTCTACTGGTTTTTTTCTTCCATACTGGCATATTAATTTTTAATTTTAATGTTTCTTTTTGTTTTGGTTCCTTAATTGCTGAGATTCCAATTGAAATCTCATGTCCTCCTAGACAAGTTCAAATTCAAGACGAACAATTTTTTGGCTAAGTGTGATGCCATATGGAATCTCAGCAAAATTAAAATTAAAATGAACATTATGAATCATTGAACTGAAAAATCAAAGCGATACTGTTTCATTAAAAACATATTTATTTTATTCTTATACTGGCAATGCACATATTGTATTTTGTGACTAATAAGTCTACAAGTTTCCCAGTTTTATGGAGCCTATCACCTGAAAGAGCTTCAGTGTTGTTGGCAAAATGAACAGTTTGAAGCAAGAGTTCAAATCTGTTGCGAGTCATTATTTTTGGTATGTTATTTTCAAAAATAAATGATTTACTCCAATAGTTAGAAATAGATCATTTTTTTTTGGATCGTTTTACATCCAAATAACGATTCCGAAGAAACTTTTAATTTCTTTGTAATCAGTCGGTACCCATTTACTTAACCTAGAATGTATACTAAGTTCCCCTGGATTTATTTTCTGTTCTACATATATATTGCTTTGTAAAACTATCATACTAATTACTTCCTCATCAAAAAACAATGAATAAAAATCAAAAGTGCTTCCTCAATATAGTTTCACATAAGTCTGGATTAATTCCAACCTCAAGATTATTTTCATTGTACACAAAGTCATTTCTAACACTGTCATCTGGTCCCCAAGTCAAAATATCATCACTGTCATGGGAAGAATAAATAGAAACATTACTCACATAATTTGGAGTGCTATTTAAGTTTCCTGTACCATCACACACTTCATTTTCACTGTCACTTTCACCACTCTCAGGAGTACTAAAATCTGGATCTCTATCTGAATCGTCTAACTTTGACAAGTCACTACCCATTAAAATGGTATATTATTCACTTTCATTTATATTACACGGTTAATAAAGATCTATATCTTCTTACTTAGAAATCCTAGTCTATATAAAGGCAGATAAATAAACTAACATTACTCCAATATTATTTACAAACAATAACAAGAATAGCAGATGACATGCAGGATAGCCAGCTCCTGTCACCTAAAATATATTTTTGTATTTATCTTGGAAAAAATTACAAACAGAAACGTATCAGAAATATAAAAAAAATAGTAATAGTAACTGTAATCTGTTTATTTTAGAAACTTCTATATTTTTCAACTTTTTTAGATGCTAAAAATATCAAATTAAAGTTAAGATTTTTATCTTTACAAAAGAGAGAGAGAAAAAAAAAGTTTGTTTGTTAGTTTTTAACAAACTATCTAGTTTGTTAAAAACATTGTTAATGTGTTTCCAAATGAATCACAGCTATCAAAAGAATGTACTACATGATATTCCATTTGGATTCTCATGGCCTGGCTAGCAAAAATACTGTGATTCCAAATGGAATCTTGAAAACTAACTGACAATGTAATGAGTGATTCCATTTGAAATCTCATGGCAGTTAAGGTGTTTTAAGCTTAATATAATTAAATTAACAAACGTGGACTTTGTAACTTCATGGATGTGATCATAACTCAAAGGATTTATAACAAAAATATAAAATAAAACATTTTGGAATTTGCCTAACACTGATCTAAATGCAATTTAGTGATTTCTACAGGTGATTTGCCTTTAAGTACAACTCACCCACACAGATGAACAATTTGTTACTGCAGTGGCGCCCCCTCTATCTGATGATTATTTTTATTTAACAGAGATATAAACAGAGATAAAAACCAGTTGGTCATAAAAATACTGGTGTAATGATATTTCATCAAATGTAAGAAGTTATTAAAAGAAGGAAGTCCCAGTGATATAAATATTAAAGATTAATGAGTTCTGATGAAACTTTTATTTATGAGTGAAAAAGTTTTTTAATGAAGAGTATTTGAGTGATACTGTCAAAAAATTTTTTTAAATAATTAACTCTTTGATAAAAAAAAAATATATATATTTTTTTGCTTTCATTTAATGATAGATTGATCCTTTTCTGCTATTACTTTTTCCAGAATCATTCAGCACAGCTCCTTCTTTGAAACTTATAAATAATTTAACTAACTTCATAAAATCATGCTATTAACACTTGAGTTACTTTTTTTTAGCTTTGTAGTCCAATATAATTGATAGCATCATAGGATTATTTTCATAGCCTTCCATCAATAGTTTATTAAATTAACCATGAAATTTTTAAATTTATTTCTTGTGAATGATTTGCTAAGAGTTGAGGATATCAATATCAGTTATGTAATGATGACACAAAGATTTTTTTTGATGTCAGCAAACAACCTTATTTCTGTTGTAATGATTAAAGATCTGCAGTTTTGATAAAAGGTTTGAACTGAATTGTTCAAAATATTCTTATTCACTTCTTTCATTCATCTTAATATCAGTGTTCAATAACCAGCTCCCTTTCATTATCAAATGGTTTCAACTCTATAACATCCAAAAAATATTCAATGGTGGGCTCAATAAAGGACTTAGATAAAAAAAATTAAAAAAAAATCAATATTTTTTTTTCAGTGCTAACATGCAAAAAAAAAACTCTCTTTCAGATGGTATAAAAGGTTTAAGTCAATTCTTATTATGAATTAAACAGTGATAAAAAAGAGTTAATTCAATTTTTCAAACTTTTAATAATATGGTCTTAAGTCATCATCTTTAGTCTTTTGGATCAGAAAAATCTGTGCAGTCAGGATGGTATAAAAGTCATAATTCTCTTTGACCAGATTTTTCTATCAATGTGAGGTTGATGTAAAAGTCTTAAGTCAACTTAATTCTATTTGACTATGTTTCATGTTAGTTTTGGTCAAAAAGGTTTAAGTCAATATTTTTATTTTAATATTACATAAAAAATTTGTAAGCCAACAAATTTTTTTTAAACTTATTTTTATATTCAGTAAATTTTATATACAAAATTAGATGATTTATATCTAGTAATTCATAAAGTACATCACCAGTATGACATAATAATACAGAAGTTTTAAAATACATGGGAGACATTTGCAATGATTATAATTCCATTTCTTTGAGACAGTGTGATTAATCAGACTTATTAGAATACATGGAAGATGATAATGATCAAGATGAAATGCATTTCCTCCACCAGAAAGTGATAGTAGTGAAGATTCTGCTCTTTCGATTACAAGGAAACATAAAGTCAAAAACAAAATAAAAAGGAAAAATTCTAAAATTATCATTATCAGTGAAAATAATCTGGTAGTATCTGGTAATCTGGTAATCTGGTAAAAGTGTAAATAAATGATCTGGTAGAGGCTACCAGATCACAAAATAAAAAGAATTAAAGAAATGGGCAAGGAAAATCCGTGAAGAATGAAAACAAAAATTGCACACTGATAAGGCCTACACTAATTTTAGAGGGAAGAAGTGTCTGGAAGAGAATTACTGAAACCATTAAAAAAAATTTAGAAATGAATGTTATGGTATTTTAATTGAAGTTTCTTACTGCTATTTTTCATGAGTATTGGAATTTAGGGTCCTATGATAAAAGATTGGCTTTTATAGCTGTATATGTTAATAAAGAAGTATTGTACAGCTGGAAGAGAAAGACTCCAAGAAATCAAGAAATGTTAGTTATGAATTTTTTTTTTTACATCAAAGAAGAAAGACACGTTGTTTGCATGGACTGTTTTACCAAAACCCTAGATGAAAAAGAAAATTTATTTGAAACTCTTTAAAACACAAATCCTCAAGGAATTACTAAAAGTTATCAGCGATAGAAGCATCCTTCAATTAATAAAAAAACTGAAGATGAACTGAAACAAGTACAATCCTGTATAAAATCATTCCCTTCATATGAAAACCATTACTCATGAAGGACAAATGATAAGAAATTTCTTTCATCTCCTTTGAATTTAACAATCATGTCTGATCTGTATTGTGAAAAGACAGAAATACGAGTATGTAGAAAAATTTATGGGAGATATTCCACAGCATCAAGTTGATTTTAAAAAAAACTTAAAGTTGACACTTGCCACAAATGTGACAAATTAACAATGAATTTAAAAGCTGCTAGTGAAGCTGCAGATGACAAAGTAAAATGAAAAACTGAAGATGAATTTAAAGTGTACACCAAAGAGTTATTGATAAAGCATATGAATTGAAAATAATTGATAAGGAAGTTACTAAAACTAATGAAATAAAGAAGAGTTTTGTGTTTGACCTACAACAGTGTTTACCAATACCATTTGTCTGTAATTTTGTTACATTTTATAAATGCCAGTTGTGGGTATTCAATTGAATAATCCATGATACAACAACTGGAACTTCAACACATTATACGTGGCATGAGGGTTTAGCTAGAAGAGGAGTTAATGAAGTTGCCTCATATATGTACTACCAGTTAAGTACAATTTAAAAAAATTTTAAATAAGTTACCTTTTATTCTCATACCTGTGGTGGGCAGAATACCTGTGGTGGGTTGACTTTCCACATTTTAATGTCATACACTACAAATTTTTGTTCCTTGGTCATTCTCACATGGAGTGTGATGTTGATCATGGATTAATTGAAAAGAAAACAAAGCAGCTTTCTATGCCAGTTTATCATCCACATGATTGATATCAGTTAGTGAGAAGCACTGGGAGGAAGAAGCAGTTGCAGTTTGTGAAATGACACAAGACCATTTTTTGACTTTCCTGGGCTGTTGAAAAAAGTTTTAGTAAACAGGAATAAAAATATAGATGGCACTCCATATAAATGACACAGTGTCTGGTGGCTGTCTTATGCCAGAGATGAAGGCACTTTGTATTATAAAAAATTTGGATGAAGTTAAGTTCAAGCAAGTAAGCTTCCATTGTCAAGGTAAGAGTATAAGTATTCATGAGACACAACTTAAAAAAAAAAAAAAAAAAAAATTAAAAAATGGTTCCAATCTCAGTAGAAAAGAAAAAAGATTTAATAGATCTTCTTCCTCTAGTATCACCTGTTTTCCATGACTTCTATTTAAAGTTGAAAATTACTCATGATGTTGAGTTCTTGAAGAAGTTAATTTTGACAATCCAGAAAAAAATAATGATCTTGTGTAACTGATTATGTTTCTCAAACATTCATACACTTGTTGTTTTATTTTTACATAATTTGTTATTTGTTACTATCAGTCTTAAAATGTTTTTAGACAATTATTTTTTATAATGAATTATGTTTGGTTTAAAAGTTAATGAATAGTTCCTATTTCAATATTATCTTGCTTGTTGTTCTTTGCTTGATTTCAATAGTTGTTAATTGGGTTTTAATTCTTCTTCTTATTATTTTTTAGTGTTCTCTGTTTAGTTGTATAACAAATTGTTGACATATATATATATATATTTGTATTTTGATTTTAATAATAAATTATGTTTTTGCTATAAACATAAAACCATATTGTTTAGTTTTCTGTAATGTTAAGTTTATATCATAATTATGTTTAGTTTTTGTTATTAATGATAAAATTAGCTTATTTTTCTTATTATACTTAAGCCATTGATTAGGCTTAAGATTAGGCTGCAGATCTTCCAGAAGGATGTGTCATAGATTTGTAAAAATAGCATTTTCTTGTAGTTTATTCATTATCCAACAGATGGCATGTGTATAATTTTAAAATATAAGGAGAGCTGTTTCTTCCAACATATTTTAAGTGGGAATTGGTGAGTGAACATCGATTTTGCAGCTGTGTGAAATAACGAAAAGGATGGCAAACATCAGGCTATGTTTGGAAGTAATAAATGGGAAGTGCTTGGATTTTGCTCCTTTCAAGCAAGAGTATTCCGTAGACAAGAGCATGGTTCTGTATTTTGGATGTCATGGCACAAAACAATTTATCCGAAATAAGCCTATTATATATGGATTCAAATTCTGATGTGGTGGTCCAAGTAATGAGTATTTATCATGGCTGGAAACATATCAGGTTGCTGGATTATTGCCTGAAAAATATGCTGACAATGGTCTAGGATATGCTGTAGTCTTGACATATTTAAACAAATCGCAAGAGTTGTCATACATAATATATTTTAATAAATTTTTCATTTCAGTTCCTCTTTTAAGTTACTTGAATAAAAGGAAAGTTCAAGCCTCAGGAACAATAAGGAAGAACCGAATTAGTTGTTGTGACTTACCTGCAGTTGAACTAAATAAAGAGCCAAGAGGAAGTTACAGGTCAAAAAACTTGGCCAATGTACATGTCACAGTATGTAATGATAACAGCAGTTTGTATGGCAAGTATGGCATTTTGACAGTATATATCCCATTTGTCAGATTGCATGTTATTCTCAGCAAATTTCACTTTCGCGATGTTCAGTGTATTTCAGTTTCGCAGCCATGTATAATCCATAATTACAATTTACTGGAATCGACAGAGCTGATGAAAACATTTCTCTCTATCAAGTTACAATCAGGGGGAAGAAGGGGTATTTTCCAATAATTGCACACCAGACTGATGTTGCAGAACACAATTCCTGGCAGTTATATAGGCAAGATGGTGGAAAATTAGACCACCTAGCATTTTGTCGACAAGTCGCCACTGCAATACTTGATTCAAATC
>JAAAKQ030311136.1:0-10023 GCA_010016005.3 Zanna intricata
TTTTTATACATTTAATTATTTTTCTTTTTTGACTATAAAAAATATATTCCTACTTACCAACAATATTTTATGATATATTACTCTAGCGATTTCGGAGTAATTTCTCCATCTTCAGGGGCTACCCAAAACTACGAACTTCCAATTGTATATATATCATATATGTGAAATTAAAATAAAATCAAAATTGTTATAATCATATCAGTTGGTCTTCCAACTGATATGAGAAATACCTTTAACGAAATTTGAACAAATCAACAGAATACCTTTAGCGAAATTTGATTGTTCTTTAGTAGTTTCAGTTAAATATTTAATATGCTCTTTAATTCTAATTGATAATGAGCGATTTGTCATTCCAATATATTTCATATCCCACTTTTTACAACTAAGACTGTACACTCCTCGGTTTTCTAAATTTTTATCATCTAAATTATAATCATATTTTTATCATAGAAGGTTTCTCGTTATTTATTTATTTTATTGTTTGTTGTATATGCTGTTTTTAATTCTTTATAGTTTATTTAATTTTTTTATCATATGACAACTTAATATTTCTTCTTACCAGAAAGTGTCTTCTTATGTCTCCGTTATCATTTTTAATAAACTGCAAATCATTAAAATAAAAAAATCTTTCCAGCAATCTATTTAAAAAAACAATTAAAATATTTTCATTAATAGATAAATTATATCGCTCTGTCGATGATTTAAAAAAAATACCATAATACTAATTTTAAAAAAAAACTTTAATTTTCTGCTTTCCCTTCTAAGGTATACATACTCATAAATATGTATGTAACTAATTTTGTTAAAATTACATTTTTTTTTTAAATTGTGAATTTTTTTAGATATTTTTTATATTTAATACCTTCATACATGCCAGCCTCCGTGAGGCGGCGAGTGGCAGCGTCTCGGTCTTTCATCCGGAGGTCCCGGGTTCGAATCCCAGTCAGGCATGGCATTTTTCACACACGCTATAATTCATTCATCTTATCCTCTGAAGATATACCTTAATGGTGGTTCCGTAAGTTAAACAAAAAAAAAACCTTCATACATTAACATTATATTATATTTTTATATTTTAAATAATTAATGGGCTTTAATCACATTTTTATTTTATTTTATAAATTAATTAACTTTCTACTTTTTTATGTTGGTTTGATCAAGTTTTCTCCATGTAAATTAATCCACGTAAATACTGGGGTAATTCCTTTTTTCATCTGTAGCTTATCATAAATAGCCATTTTTTTTTTTTAATCTATTGTGTATGGAGGTTGTCCCAAAAATAATACACAGTTAATGATAATTCAATAAAAATTAATTTATACACCAAACAAAGTTTACAGCCCCATATATACATGCTAGCCAACGGTCTGGTAGCTTTTGGATTCCTATCAGGACACGATCTTTTTAAGGTTTTGTATTTCTTGGGTTACGACACCTGATAAAAACGCATTCAAACTGCTAAAATGAATTCCTGGAAGAGGATTTTCACCTTTGGAAACTGATCAAGTCCGATGAACTTAATCAGGTCTGCACGATGGATGGCGAAGCTTTTCCTAAGCATACGCCACGAGTATTTCGACTAAACTTTATCATTTGGTAACATAATATTTTTTCTTACGAGAAAGGGTCTTATTATGTTTCCGTTATCATTTTAAAAAAATTTCACAATCAATTGTGGCAATTTGGGGTAGCAAATTGTCATTCAAAATTGACACACCACTATTGATTTTTATATTGAATGAAGTTTTCGAACTTTAGGTGGCAAAACCTTCCGAATGAAGTTTCTATAGTAACAGTCACACACACTAATCTGGCATTCTGTTAGTTGCGAAAACACCCTCTTTATCGTAAGCAAAAATTATGTATCCATATTTCTTCGATTATGTATTCAATTTAAGAACTTCTCCTCTTTCCTTTCATAAATTGTAAGTTCTCATGCTTACTATACTACACAATCTATTTAAAAATTAAATATAATAGAATTATTTTAAACTATGATGATAGCACATAAATAACATTACTTGCATGTTATCGTGTCATTTTTATAAATTGTGTAATTTTTTGCTTAAAAAACTTTCCGTGAGAAACCTATTATGGAATTACGAAAAGAAACTATATAAAATGAAATAATAAAAATCAATACGGTTCATTTTATTATAAAATAAACTTTATATAAAAAAAATAAAACCGAATTTAAAAAAAAAATTTTGCATTAAAAAATAAAAAGTTTTCACTAGGTCTTTAAATTTCAAACTTTTAGTGTCCACGGCAAATAAAAATAACAAATAAAACTAGCGTACAAATCCTTAATTTAGAGCCGAATTCTAAATGTCGAAACTTAAAATAAAATATACATATATGTATAAATTCTTAAAGAAATAAAATTCTACTATATAAATAATAGGTTTTATTATGAGAATTTAATTTGATTTGCATTTAAAATTTAGGGGATTTGCCTAAAATACGTTTTACCCTTATTAATAAAAATCCGATTATAAGAATGTCAATGTGAGATCAGTGTCTATATAAAATAAATTAAATAAGTAAGAGAATAGTATAAAAAAAATACAAAGCGTAAGATAATGCCTTATTGAATAAAAGAGTTACATATAAGAGATATATTTAATCGTCTATATTTACGATTTACAATAATTTTCTTGTAAATTTGCTTTTAACAGCATCAAATTACATTATAGTTCAAATCAATATTAAGTAATGATGAAAAAAAAAATATTTCTTATTTTTTAAGCGGACTATTTAAAATTCATTTAAGCTATTTCGAAAAACTTACAATGGAATTAACGAAAGAAATTTCTCTATATAAATATATTTTTTAAAAAATCATCCGAATTAATAGAAAATATACATTAAGATAAATATAATGATCATTTTTTGAATTTCCTTTTTTATATCTTTTAAAATATTCTTAATTTATAAGGCTATCCTATAGCCAATCGGGACGTATGGTGAAGAATTATGGGGAACAGGGATAGTACTAGTAATATGGATCCACTGGATTCGGACTGGACAACGATTCCAGCGAGGGTGATTGCACCCTTGCTGGAATCGAAGGTAATTGCTCAAAGCGCCATGATTTATGCGGAGTGACGAGATTCACGATTATCTGGAGCTCCCGTCGATTTCTGACATTGCACGGCAGCGCAGTGTTAAATACCTCCAGAGACTTGAGAATCGTGTAAACCACTTTGCAATTAATCTACTAGATAACAGCAGGGATATCCGACGGTTGAGACGTGTCCATGTAATCGATTTTGGGTTTGCTCAACAGTTTCGAGTCTGACAACGTCAAGTTTCGTAGTATCTTATTTATTTTCTTTTTTTTTTACTCTTTGTTTTTTATTTTTATTCTTTGTTTTTTTTTTTTGTTTAATCTCTGGAACCACCGTTAAAGTATTTCTTCAGAGGATGAGGTGAATGAATTGTAGCGTATGTGAAAAATGCCATGCCTGATTGGAACTCGAACCCGGGACCTCCGGATGAAAGGCCGAGACGCTACCCCTCGCGCCACGGAAGGCCGGCTATTCTTTGTTATTGTTTGTTTTTTGTGGACTATGTGGTGCCGAAATTAATGTTTTGTGATTTATAACAGAAATTAAAATTTCATATTGGATTTCAAATTTACTTGGCAACTATTTATTATGTATTACCTATTTTTGGGGATTCCTTAAACAATCTCTTATCACATGCTTTTTTCAGGAGACTTACTTATGGCTCCGCAGGCAAACCGATTGTAATTATAATTGTTATTAAAAAAAAAAAAAACACAACAAAATCTTTGGTTAATCTTTGTAAAAGGAAATAAAATATTTAAAAAATTTTCTACACCAAATATTTATCTACACTAGACAATTTTTTTTAATTAGAATTTAACACATTAATTTTTTTTTATGTGTTTTTGTTTGTTACAGGCATTACTATTAGCCCATCCGACAACAGAACAAACTACAATAATATTACACGATGTAGATTACGAAGATATGCGTTCATTACTTGATTTTATTTATACAGGCGGTGTAATAATACCAGAAGAAAGATTACCATCGTTTTTATCAGCGGCTGAAACATTAAATATAACAGTATTAACTGATAAACAATTATACAAAACGATACCTGCAACAGAAGAATGGCAATTAGCATATAAATCAGTACCACCGCTAATAAAAATGGATAGATCGAATCGATGGAACAACAGATCGATAGATATCGATTTATCAAAACAAAACGAAGAAATGAAATATAATCCTGATTATTTAGCGATACAACAAAATAATAATAACAATAATAATCATAATAATATAAACGACATGAAACCGTTTTTAGATATAAAAACCGCAATGGATACCACAACAAGTAGATGTTCAAGTTACAGTGATTCTTCAGAGGATAGTCAAAGACGATCGATCGATTCCGGTTTAGAAGTATTGAATTCACCATCGTATTGTTACGATGTAAAAACAAAACAAGAAGATTTGCGTTGCGTTTATCATCACCACCATCATCATCTACATCATAATCATAATCACCATCCAGATAAAGATGATAATAAACGTTTCGTTATCAACAGTACTTCATCATCCGATTTAGAACAACAATGGCTAAGACCGCTCCCATCACTTATACCGGTTGTTAATCATCCGAACACTATTATTAATATGAACATGAATATAAATTCAATAAATTCACCGCCTACAATTTATTCGTCGACACATAGAACGACCAGGTATTATTCTTCCAGACATTCGTTAGGCGGTATACTCACACCATCACCTTGGTCACAATATGGAAGACCTCCTGTCGGTGCACCTAGAAAACCACCTGTCGATGAAACAAAACTGTTAACAACATCCGATGGACTGACTAATAATAATATCTTGGAACCAAAAAATTTGGTAAGTGAAAATTTGATTTTTTAATTTTATATTATTAGTGTACAATTTTTATAATTATTTTTTTTTTTATGATAAATCTTAAACGTTATTCGTAAGGAATATTCTTAATTTTTCCAACCCGACATTTTTCAATGTTTAAAACTGTGTAATACTATAAAAAGAAAAAAAAAGTATAAAAAACTCATTTATTTTTTTAATTCTTTTTTTTTTAACTCTTCTTTAGGTTTTATATTTTAAAAGTCAACGAAAAATTTAACAGTTCACTTACTTATAATTTGGTTCCGACTTTAAAACTCAAAATTAATTTTATTTTTACAGGTTAATATCCATAAAGATTATTATTATCTGATAAACATAACAAATAGACAATCACTTTAAACTATGAATATAGTTAATAGTATTTTTCAAACTAAAAAAGAAAAAGAAAAAAGTAATATATTAAATGTAAATTGAAGTTTAGTCTTGTACAGACTCAGGCTGACCATTCTTGAGATGTAATTAATTAAATCCCAACCACCAAAATACACCGGTATCCACTAACTAGTGTTCAAATCCTTATAAAACCAACTAACGTTTACTAGGATTTGAACTTCAGAAACTTTGACTTCGAAAATCAGCTGTTAAAAAATTGATTTGCGAAGACGAGTTAACCGCTAGACCAGCCTGTTGGGGCTATCACAATATAGTACAAAAAATCCAATAAATTTTAGAATATTCAAACAATAATGAAGTAAGTAGGTTCAATTAAAATAAAGAACGTACAAGTTGTTAATGTATCCTTAATAACTTTGAAAGCTAAATTGAATAACAATGCAAGATTATAAAAAATAAATTGTTTAATATATAAATTTGTAAAAAACAATAAATTAAATATATTGTAATTATTATATAAGGGATTAGTGTAAAGAGCTGCTCAAAAATTTAAACGAGTAGAAGAAGATCTCAGATAAAGTAATTAAAAGAAAAAGTGTTAAATATTATTATTTCTATTTTTACGACTATTTTGATATATAGTCCATTTAGTAAAAAAAAAAAATCTTAATTTTACTTAAAATTTTAATTTTATTTAAAATATAAAACGATATCTACAAGATAAGATACGTGAAAAGACATGTAATCTGCATCTTTATAGAGGATGATACTCAAAATCATGGTATTTTTTTTTTTATTACAGCTATAAAATTCAATGGAGTGATCATCGGTCTCATAATAGAGATATTTACCAAGACATATTTAAAATGGTCAAACTTAAATAACAATAATAAAATAAATATAATGCACGACCAGTGGTTATCGATATAACTGCAGCATTTAATGAAAAAAAAAAAAAAAAAAAAAAAAAAACCATTAAGGACAAAAAACTGTAAAAATTCTTCTGTGTATAACAGTAACAAACATGAAATGTATAAGATATAAGTGCCATAAGATAGAACACACAGGCAAGACACATGAAACACTGAAAAGTCAAATTATGCTAAGAATATAAATTTTACATTCATTTTATTCTTAACCATAAAACTGGATGGCACAACACAATTCTTTATTGTACGATATTGTTCTTTATTGTATGATTAATTCACCATATAAGCTGGAAGCTAGTGCATAGGAATATGAAATGAGAATTTTTTAGCAAATGAAAAATTCCACATCTGACCAGGATTCGAACCCGGGATCTACAAATGAAAGTCTGAGACGGTACCAATCTACCATGGTGATCGGATACTTTTTCTACGATATTAAGTGAACAGCTGCAAGGCAGTTTAAATTTTCAATTAAAAATCGCATTGTACACAAATATACAATAAAGAAAAAAAAAAGATGTATTTTAGTTGGCAATTATAGGAACATCGGTTGATGACATCAATAATAATGAATAAATCTTATGTGACACATTACGACTTTCACTCGTCAATTATTACTACAAGACGAAACCCATCACAACACAATACTTAAGTATCAAGCTTATTGTTAGTAGTGGTGTTCTATTCATTTTGATTTTAATCACGAAGCGCTTTCTTCAGAATTAAAATGGTATTTAATACAAGCCAAGTGAAAGATTGACTGCAAGCATTCTTAGCGTGATGATTTTCCTTTCACATTCAATAACAGAAATCTCTACATGACTCAGAACCCAACAGCAGCTCATATGATTACTGAAATCAGATAAAAACGCAATATTTTACCGACGAGAGGTTCTCTTGAATAAATATATTCTAACGTTTACTTTTTATCCATAGATTTATATTAGAAGAGGTTTAGAATATTTAAATTCTTATTGCTGGAAAATAGTTCCAATTATTGCCGTATTGGGAAGCCCAGATATGTATTTTTTTTTTATTTTATTTTTTTTTTTTTTTGTAACGGAATTAAATTGTTAGGTAGCATCTCTGGAGTGCTGAATTATTCATATATTTGTTTTTACCGTTATTTTACAACTAATTTTCATATAAAGATATTAGAATGGTAACATGATAAATGAGGGGGAATATTGAGGTTCACTCAATAGAGTGAACCCTTAGTATTATCTCATTAGATGTATAAAATGTACTTCAATAAAAAAAAATAAAACAAACTTATAAAAACATAATTTTTTTTACGTAATCGTCCCCTTCCTCTTTAACGCACTTCTTCTATTATCGTTGTACAAGTTTTTTTACGCCTTCAGAAAAAAAGCTTTTGGTTTGGCAATAAGCTGCATTCCGTCCAGTTCTTGGTCGGAGGTGACAGCCTTGTCTCTTTTAATGTACCAAACAGATGATAATTGAAGAATTAAGATTATAAATACACGGAGGGGAGCCGGTACGTTAAACTTGATTTTCGGCAAGAAAACTGTTTAGTACTACTGTAAGTAGCAGTATAAAAACCCACCGGGTTGATCTAGCGGTTAAACTCGTTATCGCAAATCAGCTGATCGTGTGGTTCTAAGGTTCAAATCCTAGCTAAAGCAGTTAATTTTATACGGATTTCAATATTAGATCGTGGATATCGGTGTTTTTTTAATAGTTGGGGTTCAATTAACCACACTTCTCAGAAGTTGTCGACCGAGATTTTACAAGACTATACTTCATTCACATTCATACACATCATCCTCATCCTGTGAAGTAATACCTTACTACCGTAAACGACGCTAAACACATAAAACGAGAGTTAAAAATCAAATCACTTAAAGTCACCATGACCAACACATGGGGTTGTTTCAGCCTTCTAATGTTTTAACTGTTGTGTAGAAGTTAATAGCTAAATAGTTAACGTGGTTTTTTACCCACAGTTTTATATTTTGTACCGAAACGCTGTATTTCGGATCTCTCTGTTTCTTACGAACCAAGACATTTCTGTTGTGCTCCTTAGTTTTTTTTTCCTTAACTAAGGAAAAACTGAACGCAGCTTTGAAAGAAAGGAGAGTGTAGTGCCCATGATTAATGTTACGTGTATACAGCAATAAAATTGACTTATTATGAATTACAAATTTATGCAGACGAATATGGAAACATCGCATTGCATCTACTTATAAAAATTGTAACTTTGCCAACAGAAACATAAATGCAAATTAATTTCGGATAATTATTGACTTACGGTTCTATATGCTATTTAATGAAGCTTTACGCTTCAACAATACAATATTTAGAAATTTTACAACAAAATAACTGAATAATATCTTCAAATTGTCGATGTAACTAGTTTATTATTTAAAGAAATTTCCTATTCTTTGTTATCTAAAATAAAAACGAGGTTTTTTTAATAGAACAGGCCAGATTTCAGTAAAAAGTCTATAAAATCTGGCAGTTTGAAAAAGAAAAAACTTGAACATACATAAAATAATATACAGGTTGAAGTAAGAACCTCCTTTATTTCTTGAAGTCATTTAAATAGGTAATTAAAAAAAAATTAAATTTAGACTAAAAATGATTATTTTTGAACAATTTTTTTTAAAAGAAAGAAACGATTTCGAAATTTTCAAGTATTTACTTTAAACTTAAAATTAAAAAAATTTTGAAATAGAGATAAAATTTTAAATCTTAATACATCAATGATCTTATTTTCTAACAAAAGAAAAGTGGAAGTAAGAAGAAACTTCTAAAATGATCAAATCGTAAAAAGGCACAAAAACTAGCAATAATTTTATCTTGTACTAAAGTATTCTGTCCTAAGATATCATAAAACAAACCTAAAATTTTCAATTTACCCTCTACCAATATAATAATAATAATAATATCTTTTATTTTCAGTCAAACACATACAAATTACAATAAAATTATATAACTTATATAACTAATATAACTAATTGACTTATATAGTTAATTGTACAACATATGTAAAAACTTAAAAATTACAAACAAAATTATATAAAGTTAACTAGACTGAAAATTAGGTATCTCCATAGGCCAACCTGTGTTGGAGATTACCATCTGGATATTTATTTACAAGAATACAGTTGAAACTATTTTAAATTTAATAACTTCTCAGTAAAAAATATTTTATTTTTTAAATGTAAAGTATAAAACGCGTATATTTTATTTTTAATTCAGAAAGCAATAAAATTATTTCCTTAATCAATTATAATTTTATCATTGTATGATTAAAATAGGTTTTTTTTTTTTTTATTACGTTTGACTTTTCGTAAGCATTGAGCCATCTTATACAAGAACAAAAAAAAATCGTTAGTAAATGGAAATTCAAAAACTATAATATATAGAAAATCGATCAAAAAAAAGAAATACAATTATGAAATGCGATTAGCTTAAATTATACAAAAAATGAATTAATTTTTCAGAAATATTACGAGTTAGACTGGCGTAGATGATTAAGAGAACAAGGATCGCGTAGTATTTTGATTTTAAATTTAAAGGGAAAATTAAAATATACCCACAATAATTATTATATTTGAATTTTGAACATGGGAAATATAAATTATTATCAGTTATTATATATATATATGTATAAAATATAAAGAAAGTAATACACATGTATAAGATATAAGTGCCATAAGATAGAACACACAGGCAAGACACATGAAACACTGAAAAGTCAAATTATGCTAAGAATATAAATTTTACATTCATTTTATTTTTAACCATAAAACTGGATGGTACAATAGAATTCTTTATTGTATGAT
>JAAAKQ030311158.1:0-10023 GCA_010016005.3 Zanna intricata
TGTTCTTGTTTATTTTCATGTGGTAGTTGTTGCGTAGGACTTCATCCATGCCATTCAAAGTTTCTCCTAAATCTTTTCTACTTTCTGCTAGAATTCCTATATAGTCAGCAAATTGTAGCATCTTTATCTTTTCACCTTGCACTGTTACTCCAGATCTAAATTGTTCTTTAACATCATTTACCGCTATTTCTATGTAAAGATTAAATAGTAACGGGGATACGGAACATCCTTGTCAGGCTCCCTTTTTTATTACAGTTTCTTTCCTATGTTCTTCAATTACTACTGTTGTAGTTTAGTTCCTGTAAATGTTAGCAATTGTTCTTCTATCTCTATACTTGAACCCCAACATTTTTTAAAATGCTGAATATTTTATTCCAGTTTACGTTACCAAATGCCTTTTCTAAGTCTATAAATGCATTCGGTCTAATGAAGCATTTGGGCCCCTCTTAGGTTTGAGAGGTTGCAAACGGGTGGGGGAAGGGCACTCGCGCATTTTTTTAAATGCGCACACCACCCCTTAAGTTAGGTTAGTAGGGCGGGACGAGCAGCCTCTTTGAGGAGGAACGTGTCAGCTTCCCACAAGCGGGGAGTCGACATGCTCTAACGTGCAGCTCTTGGTGCTGCAGGAGCCCAAGCGGGACGGGCAGTAGGTTGGGTAATCTGCTGCCACGACCCCCAGGGTGGCTGACATTATGCTGAGAGGAGGTGATTCCGGCCATCTCTGGGATGAACGGGGAGGTATTTTAGAGGGTGAGAGCCCCACATTGTCATCTGTGCGGGCAGATGTCGGCTGGCAGAGCTTTCTCCTTCTACACAAAACAAAAAAAAAAAGAAAAAAGTCTATAAATGCCAAGTATGTTGGTTTGTTGTTTTTCTTTAATGTTCATTCTTCTATTAATCTGAGCACTAAAATTGCTTCCCTTGCCCTTATACTTTTCCTGAAACCAAATTGATCTTCTCCTAACACTTTTACTCTCTTCTCAATTCTTCTGTACAGAATTCTAGTTAAGATTTTTGATGTGTGAGTAGTTTAGCTAATTATATTCTTCACATTTATCTGCTCATGCTTTCTTTGGTATTATGACAAAAGAGAAGTCTGACAGAACTTCCCCTTTTTCATAATTATAAAACACCAGTTTGTATAATCTATCTATCACTTCCTACCTGTACTGCACAGTAATTCTGCAGGTATCCTGTCTATCTCAAGAGCCTTTCTGTCATTCAAATCTTTTAATGCTCTCTTAGATTTAGATCTCTGTATTGTATCTCCTCTTTCATCCTCTTCGACTTCCTCTTCTTCTTCTATAACACCAATTTCTAATTCATTTCCTCCTTATAACTCTTCAGTATATGCCACCCACCTATCGATCTTTTCTTTCATATTATAAATCGGTGTGCCATCTTTGTTTAATCCATTATTAGATTTAATTTATGTACCACAGAATTCTCCTTAACTTTGCTGTATGCTCCATCTATTTTACCACACTTTCTGAACACTTTTCTTTAATCCACTTTTCTTGCACTAATTTGCACTTCCTGTTTATAGTAATTCTTAACTGTCAGTAGTTTCTTTTACCTTCTTCATCATTAGCATTCTTATACTGCCTATGCCCAGGCATTAAATGCAGTATATCTTCTGATATCCAACTAAGTTCTTTGTTCCACCTAAGTTCACTCTGCTGATTTAAGAATTTCCTTTTTAATATTCTCCCATCCCTCTTCTATATTTTTTACCTTATCATTTTTACTTGGATCTCTGTGATTTTATCCTCAAAATTCTTCTTTACCTCCTCTTTCTCAAGCTTCTCTAAATTCATCCAACAGTTTTTCTTCAGGTAATTAAATCCCTACTTACATTTCATTATCACTAAATTATGGTTGCTATCAGTGTTTGCTCACACTTTGCAATCAATGAGTTGATTTCCAAATCTTTGTTTAACCATAATATAGTCTATTTGATACCTTGCATTATCACCAGGCTTTTTTCATGTGTATATTCTTCTATACACTGGGTTTTGGCAATTACTAAATTATACTTCTTGTAAAACTCACCAAGTTTGTACCCTCTTTCATTACTTTTCTGAGACTGTATTCACCCCCAATATTTCCTTCCTTGGCTTTTCCAATGCTTGCATTCTAATCTCTAACTATTTTTAAATCTGTATCGCCTTTTATGTGTTTAATTGCTTCATCAGTTTCTTCTTATACACACCTCTACATCATCAACATCATCATCATCATCATCATGGACATTTGCAGGCATATAGATGTTAATAATCAAAAATATCCCAGCATAGATTAATAATGTATAGATAAAAAATAGAACTTGATTGTGAGAGAATTGTTTATCATACATAAATAAGACTTTAACATTGATTCTTCAGGACCAGAGGCATACTATCTCTAGGTTTTAAAACTTTGGATCCCTTCTGATTTAATCTCATAAAAAAATGAAATATTGCTTATATCATTTTTTTCTAAACACCATATAGCAAAAGATGAGGTTCAGTCCTACTTAGTCTCAATGGGGTTTTTTACTCCTAGCACCTAAATTAAAATATTAAAGTATTGAGTTGTTTTTCAAAACAATATTTTTAATCACTCAAAAGAGATTAAAAAATTATGTAACTGAAAAGAGTTTGTCTTCTTGGCTACAAAGAGATCTTGTCTTTAGCACTATCCTAATTTATGCAACTTGAAATAAAACAATATTTAAACTTCTCTTTTTCAAATAGTCTCTGTTCTACCTTCAGAAAAATGGAAAATAAATGGAAAGAAAATAATATTTAGTCTTCTTACTGAATAGACTGCTTATGACTTCTGGCCCACTTAACTAAAATTGAATAATTCAATTTTCCCAAAATGTGTTTTATTCTCAGAAAAAGATTTTTAACAAATTTTGTCTGAGGTGTTCTACCCTTTGCCTCCCACAAACCTCTGGTGGCCAGCGCCTTCAAATAAATTGAAATATTGTGATATTCAAACCATTCTTTGCAAAATGTTTTACTTTCAAATTAATTAAAAAACATATAGATGTTTAATAGAACTAAGTCTTCTTCCGCCCAGTGAACTATACTTCACAAACCTCTTTACTACACTTTGAACATAGTGATACTTGAAGCATTTTTTAAAATGTATTGTAACAAAAGAAATGATTATAATTTATAATTGTACCCATGAGGTTTGGGCTTTCTTACCCTCTCATGGGTCAACCCTACCGCTACTTTAGCGATAATTGAAGTTCTGTTATTCCTTTTCAAAACATTTTTGACATTAATAAAGGATAATGTTATTCAAAATGTTCTGCTCTCATTGCCTTCAAGAATTTCTAACACCTTTTAATTCAAAACTGAAAGTTAGTTACTCCCTTCATTTTGAAGTGACATATTTCTTCAGCACCAGCAAAATGTTTAGGGTATTGAAATTTTGAGCCATATATTCGTCATTAATCTCTTCTTCATTTGAATTTAAGTAGAATTTATCTTCAAGTTTTATGTTCAACCTGCATAATTTTTCAGTGGCACAAAAATCTTAAGGATGGAAAAGTGGTCACAAATCATTTGCAAACCAAGCCTTCTAAAACTGTTTCCTATCTTCAAGTTATAAAAACTGAAATTATACTGAAAGTATAAAACATAAACAACTGAAATGAAAGGGTGAACCACCCTTTTTCAAAATTGATTGATTTATTGTTAAACCAAGTAAAAAAACTCATTCATGTTAACCAGGAATAGGACTTAACTTGGTCTCTCAGTATGCTTAAAATATAAAAATCTGATTGGCCTTACATTTGGGATAAAATTAATTACTTGAGAACATTAATAATCATTGAATCTACTCCTATAATTTTTGCATAAATATTCCACCAATATGGTCTTTTTCTGAATTAGTAATTTATTTAAATTTTGATGTGACCATGTGCATTAGTAAGTTCCGTTCATGCAACTTTATTTAGTGCTAGCTATATTTTTTTATAATTTAAGTCTACATTTAAGAATTCTATTGCTGAAAGAGTTCTTGATGTGTCCCAAAATGTGTTGGCGATTGCCTTCTAAAAAACAAACATCTCAAGCATTTCATAGGAATAGTACTAATTGTAAAAAAGTCATCATGTGAATTAAAAATCATTGCTGTCCTAAGCCAAGCATTTTTTGTTTCATGTGGAAAAATTAATAGTTTTAAAAATGATTTAATAGTGTAATAACTTTATTTCTTTATTGCAAATCAGTATGTTTTTTTAATTTTTATTTATGTATATTTTACAGGTACCACTCTTGAAAGAAACTATTTCTTCATCAGAGCAGACTACATCCAAAGAAACAAGTGTGTTACAACAAATACAAACAAGCTTTCAGGTTAGACATATTTGATAACCTTGTATTCAAAATTGTATTTTATAATTTTATTTTATTAATCCATTTTATTGGTTTTTTTTTTTTTACCCATCTTGCAGTTGATATGGCATTAATATATAAAATTTGATTTCTAGAAGATTTAGTAATAATTTCCAACCAGTTTGAGAAAGTTAGTTAAATTAAAATTAAAGTAGACTAAATGTGTATACTAGTTAAGAGAGTAATGTTAGAAATAACTTTTTTTTTAAATGCCTTAATATACATGTTTTTACAGAACTTAAATTCATTCTGAGTAAATAATCATGTATAACTCACATTATCTTATTTTTAATTAAGGTTATTATACTGACATCAGTATAATAATTAACATTATGTCCATTATGTCATTTACTATTTGAGTGCTATATTTTATGGAATTGAAGTTGTAAATAAAGGTATTTTACAGCAGTAAATAGGAGAAATAAGAAACTTTGGCTAATCTTTTAAAGAAAAACTATAGTAAAAGATATATAGACCATACATTAAGAAATAAATAATGGATGTATGGTGAGTAAACACTTGTAGATGAAAATAAAAAAGTAGAATTTATACCACAGGTAACTGAGGATGTAGGAAGTAGTAATTAATTATGATGAGATTAAAAAGTTAATATCGAAGAGAAAGAAATGAAGAATTGCACCAAACTAATCAGATGATTATTGTCTCCAAGAAAGAATAAACAAACTATATAGCGTTTTACTGTTTTGTGCAGTATTCTTTCTTACTCGTTCAGTACTGTCATACTACTACTATATACTATTCTACTATTTCAGAAAAACAAAATTGGTATGAAATTACTAGTTTCCTCAGAAGGGTTCACTTAACTCTAAACAAATCCTAACACATTTTATAAATACACCTGATTGAAAACCCATTTAGCCACTTGGAGGAATTTCGTGAAACCATATAATTAAGGTTTTTATAAACCTTTTGACATCCTTCACCAATAAATGAATTAAAAAAGACTTTTTATAAATATCATAATCATAGATTATGCATTTATTTTGTACAATTTACAATGTGGTTATAAAAAATTATGTGAGTTAAGTACATACATATTCTTTTTTTTTTTTTTTTAACACATATAATATGTATTACTGAATGGTTAGAACATTATTTTAAAAGTTATTATTTTTAAAAGTACTATATTACTTTTTTTGGATGTCAATGTGTGATATATGCTTACATCCAATCTGTTTATTTCCAGTTTTATTAATTGTTTCATAAATCATGTTAGATTTAAAATTGTAGTAAATCAAAACAAATGTGTCCAAAAGGATGTGTAACTAAAAAACTGTTACGCAGAATTACCTTGATTAGCTGGATTCTGTTGCTGGATTGGCCTAATCAATTCAATATCAGGATATTTCAAATGCCTACATTATTAATATTATTTATTAATTTTTAATTTTTTACAAAACTTCAGAAATTTATTTATTTGATAATTTTGGTATAAACTTTTAATTGGAATTTTGTAGAGTATTTTAAAATTAGTCAATAAATTCAATTATTTAAATCTGTTAGTATTTCTTTTAACCGGGGCAACGATAAACAAGTGGTGGATCGAGTATTTACATTCCTACGACGTATACATATGTTTAATAATATTTAATACATATGTATTCGTAATTTATGTTTGAAATCCGTGAGGAGGCCCTTTACACCCCTCACAGATTGTGTTGAATATTTTTTGCCGTTTTTATTTGTACATTTTATAAAGATTTATGTGATATTAGTTTTAAGCTTTAGTGCAATTTTATGTGTTTTTTTCTTCCCCTTGTTTTTTCATGTGATATTAATATAAGTTTTAATCTGTTAGGAGGCCTCTTACAGATTTTTAAAGAAATTGTGATTGTGATATTAGTTTTAAGTTTTAGTATCTTATCTGTGATATTAATTTTAACTTTTGTTTACCATTTTTAAATTTTAACCTCTTTTTAGCTTTAAACATTTTAATTATATCTGTGATATTAGTTGTAAGTTTCTTTTGTAATAAAAGTAGTTTTTAATTTTAGTTTTCTATCATTAATTTTATTCCGGGAGATGATAACGCGAAGATGTTTTTTGCCTTCAAAAAACACAAAAAAAAATTTCTTTTAACTTAAATTTTCTATATTTATTCATCAATAGATTGTATATTGTAACGTATCAACCATCAATTTAATGCGTTTATGGTTAAACATAAGATTTTTTAGTCATAATAGCACATTAAACTCCTCCCCCATCTCTCGAAACATGAATGACATACTGATTATATTGTTAAACCAATTCTCTATGTTGTGTAATTCTGTTTTCTTTGAAATTTATTTTATTTTAAGTTAGATTTTGTATTAATACATATTAAAAAAAAAAGTGAAATCAAATAAATCTTTGTGTGTTGAACTTCACATTTATTGTAATTTCAATATACTGTATGATCTTTAGGTTATATTGACTCTCATCCATCCAGATCACATCTGGTTTTATCTTCTTTGAATGAATGGGGTTGTACTGTATTGTATTTCATAAAACCTAATATAATACAGGTTGATTTTACATCATGTTGTGAAAATTATATATCTAGAGTACTCTTTAGAAAACTCTTTAGAAAATAAATGAATATTTATTTATGTATTTATTGCATGTACTATGCCTGACCTTAATTAATAGGCACTTTGGAGATGAGATTTGTTGTCCAGCTGCTGGGCAGGAAAGTTAATCTCCGATTTGATTCATGGGCAGCCACGTACTAGATACCAAGTATACATTGGCTCTTCTATCATTAGCATGGAGAGAGCCTATTAAAGTCAGGTCTGCACTCATAAAACCATAGTAATAGGAAAGAAGGAATAAGAATCATGAAAGAGATGTTGGGGAAAAAGGAAACTTTTACTCATCAGAATAGTTTACAGTCTAGTGAAGGATTTGTATATACTGCATTATTATAATTTTTTACATGTTAGGGGATGTCTGGATGTTGATATTTTCATTTTTCAGGTTCAGATAATCCAATAATAAATATAGATACTTGGTTTTTGTAAAAATTAAATTGACTAATTTTGACTAATTAAATATACGAGGGCGGTCTGACAAGTACTTAGCCCACAAAAGAAAAACGAAAATTTTGGAAAAGTGGTCATTTATTTTTCAATATAGTCTCCTTTTAGTTCGATACACTTGACCCAGCGATGCTCCAACTTCTTTAACCTTTCTGAAAAACACGTTTACTCGAGGTCTGCAAAGTAGGCCTCTGTGGCGGCGATGACCTCCTCCTTCGACTCAAATTTCTGCCCGGCAAGTGACTTTTTCAAGTTTGGAAACAAAAAGAAGTCGCCCGGGGCCAAATCTGGAGAATACGGTGGATGGGGCAGCAGTTCGTAGCCCAGTTCAATCAATTTGGCCGTGGTGAGGGCAGAGGTGTGAGCTGGTGCGTTGTCATAGTGGAAGAACACTTTTTTCTTCGTCAAATGGGGCAGTTTTTTCTGTAATTCAGTGTCGAATCGGCCCAATAATTCGGAATAGTACCGCCCTGTGACCGTTTTGCCCTTCTCCAGGTAGTCGATGTAGATCACACCTTGTGAATTCCAGAAAACGGTGGTCATCACCCCTTTCCGGCCGATAGGACAGTCTTTGCCTTCTTCGGAGCACGTTTGCCGGGTGAAGTCCACTGTTTCGACTGTTCCTTGGTCTCTGGTGTGTACCAGTGGATCCATGTTTCGCCAACAGTCATGAAACGATGCAGAAACTCCTTCGGATTGTGCTTAAACAGCGTCAAACACTGCTCTGAAGTGGTCTCACAGTTGCGCTTGTAGTCTGGAGTGAGCAAACACGGCACCAATCGCGCCGACAGCTTTCTCATGCCCAAAATTTCATGCAGGATATGACCCATGCAGTCTTTTGAGATGCCTACTGTATCGGCTATCTTGCGCACCTTCAATCGGTGGTCTGCCAATATGAGATCGTGGATTTTTGTCACGTTATCCTTTGTGGTAGCCATTTTCAGGGCACCTGGGCATGGCTCATCAAAAACAAGACGTGTGACCATGTTGAAACTCGTTAAACCAATTTTTGACGGTTGCCATCGAAGGAGAAGAGTCACTGTACACAGCATCCAAGCGCTCTTTGATTTCGCTGCGTGATTTCCCTTACAAAAACAAGAATCGAATCACCAACTGATATTGTTCTTTTTCCATTTTTCTAAAATCCGCAGACACGCCTGCTTCCACATGTGGTCAAAACAAAACTAAGAGTCCGATCCGGACTCGTAGTTGATTACGAGAAATTTCAACAGTAGCCATCTACGAGAATGTACTACGCGATAGTAAATTTCTCTTGCAATAGTGGCGCCATCGGGCGGTGAGGCCCAGTACTTATCGGACCGCCCTCATACATGCTCTCAGTTTATGGATGGTGCACAGAATTAATTGCCAGGTCTATTAAGTATGAAGCAAGGACCTATAATTTTCTCCTAATATAAAGCTTTTATTTATTAAAAATTATTTATGTATATAAAAAGTATAAAATAATATAAAATATATATATAAAAATGGTTAAATATACTGTTTCAAATATATATTAAATATACTTGTAAGTTATTGTTACGTAAGATTGATAAAGAAACATTTCACACATTGTATGTTATGTTATATAGCAGTGTTGAATTTGGGTAAAACAGTTGGTGAAAAAATTGATAAAAGAGATAAGATAATAAATCTAGTGTATCACATTAATAAAATTTGTAAAAATACACTATAAAGATCTGAACACTGCAATCTTAAAAGAGAATTAAAAAAGAAAAATATGAAATTGGATTAGATGTAAATCCTTGATGTATAGGGAAAATAAACCAACACCAAAGAGAAAAGAATTTCATTCTCACAATAAAAATTATATGACCTACAGTTTGATAATTTCTTTGGTCAGAGGACTTCAGAATATTGAGAATTATAAGAATTCTGGGGGAGTGTAAGTTTTTACTATCAACAAAATTTTATTCTTTCTGCCAGGAAAGTAAAATTTATAATAAGTGCATTATGTTTTTTGTAAAAATAATTTTTTTTTAATTTAGTTATTGCAATGGTATGCTGACCTTGAAAAGAAGTGGACTGAAAATGATGATGACTTGTATAATAACTATTTACAGCAGTTATCTCAAGATCGGGAACAATGTTCTAATCTATTGTCTCAGGTAACTAGTATGTCTTTAATAAATTATATAAGGACAAATGTTTTGCAGTCATGACTTCAATGTTTTGGGAAAATAAAGACAAATTTTTTAAGTATGTTATGGCTATGGTGAGGCTTGAGTCACCACTTTACTTTTGAATTAAAAGATTTAAATATGCAATCAAAACTTAGCCACACTTGTCCTTCACAGCTTTTCAGCAAAAGAAGATTATGGGTACTTATCAGGTGGGCTGAAAAGTTTGTAGGCTGACACATAGATGGCGCTACTAGTATTAAATCCGTATGATTTTTGGTTAGCCCTAACCTTCAAAAGACACGTGTATAAATTTGACAGCTGTCATACTATTAGTTTGTGAGGTATAGCATTTTGAGTGAAGCATCTTTTGTAGTTTGAAAAAAATGGATAAAAAGGAATTTTGTGTGTTAATAAAGCATTGCTTTTTGGCGAAAAAAAATACTGTTG
>JAAAKQ030311169.1:0-26760 GCA_010016005.3 Zanna intricata
AAGTGTGGTTAATTGAAACCCAACCACCAAAGAACACCGGTATCCACGATCTAGTATTCAAATCCGTATAAAAAAGTTCCCTCTACCTGGTCATACCAAGAATTACTGCTGGCATTTTCAGCTTGGACATAGCAAAGTGTACATGCACCCACAGAACTAAAGATGGGGAAAACAAATCGAGAATACAGAAAAAGAATTGATGTGAAGAAATGATGATTTGCCTTTGGAGGAACTGCAATTTGAGACGAATCCCTTCCTTCCCAGAATCCAGAATAGTTATCTGTATCCCCTTCAGTGACAGATTACTATTCTATCCATAATCCTTCTGGGGATCTGGCTATGTTTGCCCATGAGGACATGGTACTAATCAATGATTTTGTTATATTGATCAGCTTAAATATTATGTTAAAACAAAAACTTCTTTTTTAAAAAAATTTTATTAAGTTTCCCGTATCTAATCCCGCTATACTACCCAAGAACAGGTATAGGAGTCGTAAAGGTACAGTCTCACCCATCCTTCGAATGTTGTGGAAAACATAAGGTACTAGCTGAATTATAAATCATACAACCAGATCCTCATTGAAGGGAATAAATCAAGAACTATCTGACTCATTTATGTTTGTTTTATTTCTTGTTCATTACCTTGTATTTGCATTTGTACTTGTCAAATTCCTGTTTGTCTTAGTTATGTCATGTCTTCTTGAACTTGGTGGCTTGCTTTCTGTCTACATTCAGATCATCTATTGATTGTCTTAGTCGCCTGTCTGTACGTTTGCTGGTGGCTGGCTGTAAGGACGTCCATATTTGTTGGTCCAAGTCTGACTTGTGCCGGGATGGGGGACAGCCCCTGCAGAGCTGCTGTTCATCGATGCTTGCACTGGTGGGTGGTTGCGAGAAGACCTGGGACATGGAAGCTGGGACTTCCATGTCCCAGCACCCATTCTAAGATCTCAAAAGACAGAGTCCTGATGTGGTCTCCTTTGCAGGGGAGCCACATTAGAAGCAAGGGCATAAAGACCAAGTCCCGGCCTCTGGGGTAGGGTCTAGGGCTGACTATGTTAGCTCTGGCCGTCTGCTTCTGGGCTTTGAGGCAGGCAGAAGAAAGGATCTGAACTGGTGGATGAACAGGCCGAACATACTGCTGATGGATGGGGAGGCCCATTAGAGTGCATAACAACCCCTGAACTGTGCTATGCTTTACTGATGGTCTGGCTCAGGAGTAAAGTAACAAAAAAAAAAAAAAAAACTTTTTCACTCTGAGACGTTTTTATTGAGATGTTACACAAGCAAAGAAATAATTTTTAACACACAGATTAAAAGTAATGAAATTAAAATTCATAGTGTTTTTGACTGATGGTTTTAAATATTTGAATCCACAATTACATTCTCAGCAAGTTATTCTCTATGGTGTGGTTTCAAAGTAATATTGATCCTGGTTCAGTTTTGAATTGAATTTACTTATAGATCATTTAATTATGTAAATATGGCCTTATTCATTCTAATTCTTCATGGACGTTTCAAAACTAGAAACTAAATTTTTAGACTAACACAAAAAATATGAAGTATTAGAAGTTTACTAGTATAGATAACATAATATTACGTATTATTTGGTTTTTAAATTATCACAGAAAAATTATTTTTTGACTATTTTAAACCTAAAATATTCAATATCATGCATGCAAAAAGTTCCCAAACTTTTTTTTCTCTGAAAGTATGTTTATTTTTGTAATAATTTTATTTTTCTGTTTTGGTTTGAGATATTCAATTCTTATATTCACTTAGAGCTGGGACTCTAAGTGAGTCCCAGCTCTACTGCATGTCAGATTATCATTCTAGATTTCTCTTAGATATAGTTAATCAGCTATTTATATTTTTCATTTAAATCAGGTTTTTGGCTCTTGCAGCCTCTAATTTAAAAAGGTTTTTTTTTTGTATTTATAATAAATTTCTAATTTTTGTTAATAATTTTATATATTTCTGAGTTGTAATATGTATCATATTTATTAATTGGTAAAGCATATTTTTTTTTATTTTTTTATTATTATTTCAGCTCTGAAGACAATGTTGGTATGTTTTGAGACTGAACTAGTTGCTGATTGGCCCAGAATAGCCCGTACAATACGAGACCTTTCTAAGGTTCACGATGCTCGCTCAATGTTTTGGAATTTTATTGATTTTATTGTATCACAAAGATGTCCTTTATTTGTTCTTCTGCAGTCTTTTATTCGACAGAAGGTAAAATTTTTCAGTGATGTAATATTGGAATTGAATGTTAAATTTTACGTAGAATTAATTTTGATTTTTATGATATACTCGTATTCATATATATTACTGTTAAAAAGATTTAAGAATGGTAAAAGAAACAAATGACTGTATTTATTTTCACAGTATCAAACTTGATAGATGATTATCCAATGATGAAACAGTGAATGAGATTTTGATTCAGTGTCTGACTCGTAATTTGATGCGATTATAGTTAAATTAACATTACTGAACTGTAAACTTCTGGTGCTTATGAATTAATTAGGACAAATGACAACTTTTTTTTCAAGAATTTTTCAGAAAATAGTAGTAATTAAGATTCCATTTTGTACAATAATCAATATTAAATCCGGGATTAATAAGAATTTCTGTTTTGCAATTAATATTGAATAACAGAATTAGTTATAGGATCATTTCATTTGGTATGCTACAATATAAAATAAATAATTTTAAATTACTAATTTTCTACCATTTATATTTATTGAATAAATTAGAAAACAAAATTATGTTCCAAAAATCATTTACAAAACATATTATGTAAAATTTAAACTTCGATGGCAACAAATTTAATTGTTAAAAAATTTTCATACGTACACTACAGAAAAATACTTGTAAAAAATTTGTTAAAGTAAACAAGAAAATTATAAATTATGTATTTTAAGCCTGGATTTTAAAATTAGAATAAAAAATAAAAGTACAAGTAACTGTTGTTCTTCTCAATTTCATAAAGCATAAATTTATTTTTAAAACATCTAAATCATTTAAATCTTCAATGCAGACTTTGTAAACCATGAAACCTTTCTCTATAATTCATCTCATTAAAAGCTGCCATATTCTACTCCACAGGATGAAAAGAATCTCTGGTGATATACCTACCAGTGCGCATATTTTTCAGTTTACATCAAAAATTATTTTATTCTCTTTACAAATTAATTTTAAATCCAGAAATAGTAACCTGTCCACTTTCAATCTCATTGCTAAATTTAATGTTTTTGTCGATTTGTTTTAATATGTTAAGAAAATTTTAATAAGTAGTGAAATACCAGTAACAGCAAAAATATCATCCCCACATAAGAACTTTTCATCCTTTGAAGAATAAGATGGCAGCTTTTAGTGAGATGGGTTACTGAGAAAGATCTGATAGTTTACAGGGTCGGATTAAAGGTTTAAATGGTTTAGATATTTTAAAACTAACTATGAATTTTTATAGAAATGTGTGGAATAATGATAGTTATTTATATTTTTTTTCTGGTTTTAAAGTCCAGGCTTGAAATATTTCTTTATGTAGTCAATTATAAACTCATGAGAATATTGAATTCTCTTTTAGTTAGCTCTCATTTTTAGGTTATCTATGAAAAGATTAGCTAGGAATTCAGATAAAAGTTACCCAATGCTGTTTCATCTATTTGTTTATAAAAATTGTTATGTTGAAAAACATTTCATATATAAATTTGATTCTTATTTACCCCTCTATTTTATATAAAACATTAGATTACAATCAATCGGTCTCTCAAAATCATGATGGGATACAGTGCAGTTTCATCAGTCATAAAAATTTCAAAAATCTGTAAAATTTTGTTTTTTAATTAAGATCAAGTTATTTTTAATTGAAAAAGTTGATGGTTAGCGTAATTTGCTAAATTTCATTAATTACCATTTTCCTAAGTAGTAAGATGGAGGATTTGTTGTGGAAATGATTGGTTGGATTTAATTACCTAGTTTTAAATATTTTTTGGAAATAATATAATTATTGCAGCGTTCCTGGATCAGAAATAATTAAACCTTGTGTATAGAAACCTTGCTGGATTCTATACAGCAGCAAGTTATTACAACTCAAATTATTGATCAGATGTTTAAATGGGTTTTGATATTTTTAAATTAAATTTTTCTTTTCCATTGGGACTACCTATGAGGTGGGCAGGAAGTCCCTTTACACTAATATATCCAGCTTAATCTGGCTCTACTGCTACCAATTCTCACTGCTTATATCGCTTATTGCTGCTTGAAAAAAGTTGGGAGGGTAAGCCGAGGTGGGTATTGTCCGGTGTGTTCATTTGTGAAGGGATGACCTTAAGTGTAGTCAAGCGTGTAACAATGGTAGATATGCGTGTATCCACTATCGAAAAGCATTTGTTAGCTTGTATGTGGGTATATGAACATCCACACACTGGTAAAACATTGGAATACATTAAGAATGATGGTGCGTTTTGGGTAACTGTCACTGTCATGGCAAACGTTTTTGACATGGGAGAAGAAGGCTTTTGGAACGAGAAGTGTTCTTGATGCACCACACAGCGAGAGGCCAAACACTTAAGCTGAGACATGTGCTGCTGTGGAAGCATCAATTCAACAATCACTGATGAAATTAAGATGCAAATGTTCTGTAGAGTTAGGCATTTCAAGATTGACATGACAGACCATATGCAAAAGGACTTGAAAATTAAATGTTTTCATTCTGTCACAGTTAATGAGTCAAGTGACATTGACCTTGACCAACGTGTTTGTGCTTGTCAGCTTTGCTTGAATATTTTCTGAGAGAAAACTATAAAAAGAACATCGTATTCTCAGATAGTGTCGATCAAATGAAGCTCTAGTTATAAAAATTTTTCTTTCTGGGGGAAAGACAATCCTCACTTTATTGAGAAATTTGAACACCATCCACTTCATGTTATGTTTTGGTTTGGGATACAGCTGAACATCTCCTTGATTCTTATTTTTTTGATGGCACAGTTAATCAGCACAATTATCTGTGAATGATCAATAGTGGTTACTTCCAGAATTAACAGCAGAAGGGATTTCTGATATCAGCAGTCCCTTCTGCTGTATAATGCCTTTGGGATTGTTTTTCAGAAAATAGTGCTCCAGCACATTTTGCTTTGAATGTCCACAGATGCCTTGATGAAAATTTTCCAAATTGCTGGATCGGATTTGGATTTGAAGAGTTACCGGCTCCATTTTCTTGGCTAGCAAGAACCTCTGACCTCGCACACCTGAAAATGCACCCTGAGGTTTTATCAAAAAAAGATCCAAAAACACAAATAACTCAATAATGAATGGCTCCAAGACAATGATCTGTCAAACATTTGAAATGATCACCCCTGATTTGCAGCTGTGGATGAACAACCAAAATGGAGGCACATACAGCTGTGCTTTGAACATGGTGGAACCCACACCAGACATTTTAGATCCATAGAAAGTAAGCTAAGGTATCCTAATAATTTTAGAACTAGTGTAAAGTGTCCCTCCCAACCAATAAAATTACAACATTATTTATATATTTTTTTACTTTTATTTTTATTCTTACTCTAAAATCTCAACTAAAAATATTTATTTTATATTGTTTCATAAGAACTGTGTATTTGTCAAATACTAATACAATTAGTATTTGTCAATTATTATTTATTATTTCTTTGTTTTTATTTTGTTTATTTTTAAAAATCATTTTACATATATACTTTTCCATAGTGTCTGTTGAAGATGATTGTTTGATTCAAAATTTCCATTTAGGTTTTAAGTAAAACTTTTTTGTGATTGGTTAATGAAGCACAGTTTGTTTTCCAAATTAGTTCTATAACCATTCACCATAGCCATTACATGCATAAATTATGTTATAGTTAAGCCAACCTCCATTGACAGAGCAGGAAAGGCATATGCATTTTGTACTGAGGGAGAAATTAACTGGGCTTAGTCCTGCATTGCCTAAATGCAGAGGAGCTTTACTGACTGAACTTATGCAGCAAATGAAGATTTTAAAAAATGAAATAGAAAATCAGAGATATGGTAAGTTCTTTGTTTACATATATTAATGTTTGTATATGTGTTTTTTTATTAAGTATAATTCAACAATTTGACCACTATGCTAATTAAATTCAATATAACTGAAACTTAACCACCAAAACACAGTAAAAAGATAAGTAAACTTACCAAATTAACACCAGTAATCAATTTTCACAGGATCCTGCATCATCAATTGGTATTCAATTCGATATTTACATCAAAATCAATTAAAATTAGAATTCCTTAAACTGTTTTATAACAATGAAACTTTACTAAAGACGAACACACAACTCTGCATGTTCATCTCGATTCATTGATCCATATTGGAATGATGTAATTTTAAAATGTCATATTTTCCAAAAGATATAATACTGTGGTAATACAATGTTTTTTCATCAAAACTTTAAATACCTAATTTAAAATGTTTTGGAAAATATAATATTTTAAATTTACATCATTCCAGTGTGGCCAGTGAAGTTGTGTTTTTCTACTGCAACATTTCAAGATTGTAAAACAATGATAGTTTAGACAGCTCTAAATTTTAATTTTTTTTTAAGTGATTGATACTAATTATAGAATTGAATACTAAGTAATGATGTGGCATCCTGTAAAAATTAGTTATCGGTGTTAATTTTATAAGTTTACGTATTGTTTACTGTGTTTTTGTATGTATGTATTTTATATATATATAATTTTTTTTTTTACAATCTGGTTTATGTTACTGTCAGAACACTTATCCTCTCTATTTTGAGGATCATTCAATAATTAAAGAGACAAATGGAAAAATTAACAGTGGAAAAATTAATAGAGTAAACTGAAACTGTTTGATTTCAAGTAAGCACAACATAGAAAATGTCAACTGTTCAAAAAGAATTTTCATTATTCTGTTTATTTAAAAATGCTCTGCTTGAAACATATATTATAAACTAACTGTGTGCTGTAATAAGATTTTTATTTTCTGAAGGTATAAAAGAAAATGAAATTCACTCTTTGTTGTTAAAACAGTTTGGTAAAACGCATAACTGTGCAAATATCTATAAGTGGGAAATTGAACAGTTGAAATCAGTTAAATCAGGCAGAACTACTATCACTGTCTTTCATCATAGTGGAAGATTGGAGGAAGTTTCAACTAATGATTTGCAAAATTGCTTAATAATCTTATTTGCAAGGACAAATTTATAAAAATTTGGAAAAATTGCAGAAATTTAGAGTACAAGTATAGGCTGTGTCCATATTATTATTCATGATAAGATGAATTACCGCAAAACATGTTCAAAATGGGTTCTGAAATATTCATCTCAAAATCATAAATCTCCAAATTCACATTTGTATGAAACTTAAATGACAGTTTTTAATTGAAAGTAATTCGTTTTCAGATTGTATAACTTGTGATATAACTTAGACTTATCATTTGAGCTGGATTCCAGAGTATGCACTGGAAAAAAACGAGTTAGCTGCTGGTGGAAATTTCAAAAAACGTATGCATCATCTGGTAAACTGATATTAGCAGTGTTTTAGAACTATAAAGCCCCAATTGCAGTAATTTGAAAGAATAACAAACAGTTAGCAGCAAATATTATTTTGACATATTAGGAAATAAATTGAAACACACAGTAAATTGAAAACATCCTGGTTCTTTCTCAAACGGGTGCAATTCTTCTGCATAATAATGCCCACCCCATATCGCTCAAATGACACAGGAAGCTATTCAAAACTCAGGTGTAGTGGTGTATCTGCCTTACAGTCCCAATTTTGCATCAGCAGATTTTTTTCTTGTTTGGTCCTTAAAGAGTTTTTACATGGCACCAAGTACAGCAACAATGAGTAGGTAAAGAATGTGGTGAAAAAATGGCTCAGATATCAAGATAAACAATTCTTTACTACTAAAATAAGAAACCTTACAGAAAAATGGGACAAATGCGTAATTGTAGCCGGGGTTTATTTTGAAAAATAGATTAATTTCATAGTTATTAAATAAATAATAATTTTTCTTTTTTACTATTTGCCTCTTTAATTATTGAACAACCCTCATATTTTAATAAAACTGTCTGTCCATCAATGTAGTTCATAAAAGACTAAAAAATGTATCATTAATAATGTCATTGTAATAACTATAACTAAAGATTACTGCTATAATTATCATTAGATAATTACTACCATAATGACTCCATTGATCAAGAGCATGATGTGTTGGTACAATATGCCTTCTTCAATTTTTTTTTGGGATGTAGGTCTTGCCTGATTTGATCTCAATATATTCAGATAATATAATATTCTATATTACAAAAGTATTAATAAAAGTTATATTTAGTAGCAAAATTCATCTGCTTCTTCCTATTGTAGTATATAAAATCAACTATAATTGATTGCTTTGATGAAGTGAAAAGTAAGCAACCTCTGGGCAAAAATAAACTTTCTTATTAGATTTATGATACAGATGATTTTGCCTCACAATCAAAAGTATAATTCTGATTCAAATCTTACTGGTTATCATTACTGTATATAGCTGTACAAAAATTTTTTAAGAACTCCAACTATCATGAAATGGGTCGGATAAAAAAGAAAAGAAGTGTTATGATGAATGTTCTAAATGAATACTAAACTAGAAAAACTATAATGTTTGCTGATAGGAGAAATATGGTGAAATTCATTTATCCTGAACTGTGACATTACAAAAGGTTACTTTCCAGTCAACAGTTTGCTTGTCAAGCTCTCCATTATTAGGGTTTGCGACAGTTTTGTATATTTTATTTAATGATTTTATGCTCATACTCAGTTTATTCTTACCATAATACTAGATGAGCAAACAACTTCTAAGAAAACAACCAATGAGGGTGCAGTTAGTTGTGGTGAATCGATACCACACACAAGACATCATCGACCATCACTGATAGATCTTCTTACTGGAGCCAGTAACAACCAGACGACTAGTTCAGCCATGTCACAAGGACATAGAGGTATTCTGATTTATATTCAGTGTATATTATTGATTTTTTACCAATTTATAACTTCAAAAAAGGAAGATATTCTGAATCTGATTTTTAATTTTTTTAAATTTATTTTTAAGAATTACTCTTCACCAAATCGACCAGTATTGATGATTATTTCGTCTTCAAGGAAGTTCCTCTGATACCCCTATTAATTTTTTTCTTTTTAATCAATTTGTATATTTGTGAAATTTTTTGATAAAATCTTATTTTCATAGAAATTTTAAAGATATTTTTCCTTTTATCTTTTTTTTTTGTTTTGAAGTTGCTTAGAATTGGATATTTATAGAATAGTGAAACGTATCCTGATGTCAATATTCTGTGAAAATATACAATAAATTTTACATTAAAATTTGAAAAAATCAGTTTGAGTACTTAATCCCCCAAAAAAAAGTACATAATCCCCCACACAGACCTATCGCTCACTCAAGCATGATAATAGGCTCTCATTGTTTGTCTGTTTCTTGGATAGAATTTACAATGATGTATTTGACGTTATTGTTCGTAATTATTGCTCTGTACTCATCCTTCATTGCTTTTGTTTAGGGAGTGAGAGAGTCGTGCTGTATTATTGTTGATACAATGGAATGACGTATAATTATAGTTATGATATGTAATGGAAAATAAAAAAGAATTCAGTTTTATATTATTTTATTATTGTTTACATGGAATAACTTTTTTGTTTTGTTGTAATAGATGTATGTTAGTATCTCTTACACAGGCAACCCTCAGGAGTACCTAATCTCTCACTTTATGTCTCAACTTTTACCTTAAGTATTAGCATTGTTTTTTTATTTTTTTTTTTTATAAAGGCAGTATTTTTATTGGGCTTTTCCTTAATTTACTAAAGATTAAAAATGCTTTTTTCTATCTTTCTGTAAATTTCTACTTATAGAAGGCAAATTGAAAAACTACTGCTAAATACTCACTCTTGATTTGATGCTGAAGTCTGAAATTCAGAATTTATTAAATAATTGGAAAAGGTTTATTTTTTAATTTTACTTTTTTTTTTTACAAACAATCAGATTCATGCAAACATTTCACACATTGCCTCTGTTAAGTAATAACTTCAAGTTTGATCCGAAATATGGGTTAAAAATTAAAACAAATTATGTTAATTGCAGTAATAGTTTATTTTTAAACACTGGATAAGGACAGTGATTGAAATATTGCAGTAATTGACTACAAAACATGAAAAATACAGCTAGCACTACAATGATTGAAGTACGAGGCGTGTTTTTAAAGGAAGTACTGTTTTGAAATTAGAAAAATAAAACAAAGAGACTTTTCATAATTATTTTATTTTCACATGAAAACCAGTATCATAATCTACTTTTCTACATAGTTGCCTTTAATATTAAGGCAGTTATCATACTGAACCACAAGCTTTTGTATTCCATCGTCATAAAAGTTTGCCGCCTGATTTAACAGCCACTGCAACACGGCCGTGAGCACAATGTTTGGTACTTTAACCGTTCACTAACAATTTCCTAAGGAACACTTCTTGAAACTTGAGGAAACTCCAATGATAATGAAGAAACTTTATGCACCAAATAGTCAGCAATTACTGAAGGTCGCCCACTACGTTCCTCATAATGAACATTTTTTCGGCCATCCTTGAAAGCTCTAACCCATTTCTGTACCATTCTGTCACTCACTATGTTTTGTCCATAGACTTCACAAATCTGACGGTGAATTTCAACTGGTTTTTTCAAACGAATAACAGCACGTATTTCAAAATCAGTGGGATTCTCAATTGGCAAAGGCATTTTAAATACGCAAAAGTAAATGTAAACACAATCTATTTTGGCCATAATGGCGTCTGTGGCTTGCCAACAGATGTAGATACACAACACACATGTGCAAGACACTGACCGCAGCGCTGCATCGTCTTGATTTCAGAACGGTACTTAAAAACACACCTCATATATATATATATATATTTTCAGCAATTGAAATATACACATGTACAATATACTCCAATAACAAAGGTGTACTGATATTAGAAAACTGAAAAATATAGCTGTTACAAAACATTAATACTTCACTATGGTATGTTCACTGTTACATTCATGAATATTAGATAACATGGGTGGTTGTATTCTGTTCTAATTCTGGTTGTATCAGAGCAGCCGGACAGTAATGCATCGATTGTGATCAGATGTATTGATGGACTGGTGAAACAAATTTGAATTTTGACCTTTTTGCACTTTTTCATTTTGGATATTTGATGCACACCTGTGGGGGTAATTCCCTAGCTAGCAATATTACATTTGTTAAGGTTTATGTCAGTGGCACCTTATAAATGGGACACAACTCTCATCTTTTCTTAGTATTGTATTTAAATAGATTAGTTTCATTATTTTTAGAGCTTTTTTTATTTTCTAATGAAGTTGGTCCATGTCTATTTCTTAATTAAAAAGTGTCACTTATTTGACCTGAATAGTAAAATCATGAAAATTATTTAATTAACTTTTGTTACAACCTTCTCTTAAATTACACTTATATTTAGTGATATTTTTCTATATACAGTTTTAATAACATAATTCTGGTTACATTTTCAAAACCATTTTCTGAGTTTTAAGGCATGTAATATTTTCCACACCAATCTGTTTCAGACTATTGTTTCCAGATTAATTTTTACTTTTAACTTCTTAAACCAAGAGATTATAATAATCTTAATAAAGAAACATGAATTTCATTTGGTAAATATTGTTCTACTTGTTCAGCTAAGTTAGTTTTTATTATTAAAAAAAAAAGTGTTACCGGGAAAACATCTTCCTAACATTTCATTTAATACTCAAAATAGATAAATGATATTAATTTAAATGATTGAATCATTTGCCAGCAAATGGATTCATGGAGATCAATCACATTGTATATTTTGTACTTCATTCTGCCGAGGACAGAATCATAGTTTATTTCATTTTTACTATTATTACCACTAGTTCTAATCCTATTTTAGCAGTCACTACTAATATATAGTACTTTAATTTTAAATACCATAAGAAGCAGTAAAAAATCAATTTGTTAAAGTGTTACAAAAATAATTCTACATTATATATCTATATATCGTCATTTATTAAGGAAATTAATTTTACTATAGAGAATAACCATAAAAACTGTGGCCAAAATTAAATATAAACTGAAATAAATTTTTAAAATCTTGCCCTTATTATATCCTTGTCTTTAGATAAACTTATATTAACATGACAGACTGTACCCATTTCTAGACATCAATGGGTGATTAAAAATATTTTTTTAAGAACTGAAAAGTTTGGCCATATTTGGATGAATCTGAATTTTTGTCTTTTTTCACTTACAGAATCTATATCAAGTGCTCCTGGTCCTATTACAACCAGTAGTGGAGCAGCTGGTGGAAGAGGTAGTCAGGATCTATCTCTTTCATCTGCATCATGCGATAATAAATTTACACATGGTAATTGATTTTTCTTTATGATTATTAATTAATTAACAAAAAATATTTACATACAGAATTGTTAATGCCACGTGAGCAAATAATATTTAAAATGTTATGTACATCAGGTTCATTGTGTAAAGAGTTCTTTCATAATGTATCTATCAAGAATGAATTACACTGTTATGGAATGAATCCATCAGATTAGTTTTGTTATATAATTTGATATTGAAATTCTGACTGCTGGTTGAATTGTGGATTTCTATTTATTTGATGCTAATTTTTTTGAGAATATTTCTGTGAATTTTTTCACAGAAAAATCATAAATCATTTTATTTACTTTGCTGGAAAAAAACCAGTTTTTTTTATTTGGAATTTTTTTTTAGTTCTTGTACATTCAATCAACTAAGTTTCATGGTGTCAAAATGTTTATATCTGTTATTGACCAGTTAATATTGTTGAAATTTATTTTATTTTGTTATAATTATTTGTTAAAGGTGAAACTTTGAGTCCTGGAGAAGATAGTTCTAGTGAATTTGGTGGTAATGCAGGTGGTAATAAGCCAAATAAACCAAGATTACAAAGATCAAAGGCACAAAGTAGAAAAACATTTAGGTTACGAAAAAGCAGGATAGAGGTAATATGTGACTTTAATACTTTCTATTAGTGTATGCAACCATACACACACACACACACACACACGCACACATTATGGTAGGTGTCTAGTCCTATTACGGACTACATTATTTATTTTAGTGGTGGTATCTTAGTCCTATTAATTTGGAATAGTGGATAATGGAGATTAATTTTTGAAAAACAATAACTATCTATAAATCAAGAAGTGATTGACATATCAGACAAACAAATGATCTTGATGCATCTCAAGCTCATACTGAAATATGTAATTTTTTTAAACAACAAAGCACAAATGATTGTTTAATGAATTTTTATCAGAGATAAAAAGGTTTGACATTCATGCAAAACATAAATACAGATCCTTAGATGCTTAATTTTTATAAAATTTCTTGTACTTATCAGTAATAGTTTGTTTAACACAGATACAAGGGGCCCTCAAAAAGTAATCTACCTACCTTAGAAAGAATGATGGTGCAAAGGTAGTGTCTCTTTTATTCTTCTATATATATCTCTTGCACATGTACACACTTGCTCCATTTAGCCTGCACAGAGATTATACCAGAGTAAAAAAAAAAATTATCTTGCTCCTCAAAATACCCTGACACAGCTGCTTTCAATTCATCTTGTTGTCAAAAGTCTGCCAAGAAGGTTTTTCTTGTGGTTTTTGAACAGAAAAAAATCACTAGGGTCCAGATGTGAACTGTAGGGAGAGTGAGGAAGTTCCTGAAATCCATACTCCCTCAAAGTTTGCTTTTTTCTTTTATTCGTAGATATAATGTGTTTCTTCTAGCACATTTTAATCTTGTACTTCACAGTGTTGATTTACCAGTTTCAGTTGCTCCAACTTCTTGGAAAGAAGTTTCTGATTCCCAGAAGGCTTGTCTGATGAATCCTCAACTTTAGTAGATATTAATTACCATTTCAGAAGAGGTTTAAATACTAAACCTCACCTCATCACATAAGCAGAACTGAGCAACCTAATTCGTGACTTATATTTGTTGAAATTACATGCAGAACTCCTAGTTTCACGTCTTAAAGAACAGAATCTATTAAACAAGGATACTAAAATTTCAGTATATAGAAATCAAAATGAAAATTTACTGAAGTACTTTAAAAGAAATGGTTTAATTTGTTCCTGCCATGATGTTAGGGGGCTAATGTCTGAACTGGACATTGAATGTGTTATTCATGATTGGCATTTATTTATAGACTCATCAAAAAGAAGCTTAAAGACAGTGTTGTTGCATAACTTGAATAAGTTTTACTCTGTACACATGCTACCAGTGCAGAATATGAAAGAAACATGTAACTTTCAGGAATGAAAGAAACATATCAAAGTATGTCAAAAATTTTTTAAACTATTAAGTATGATGAATACTCATGGCAAATTTTTGCTGACCTGAAAGTGATAGAGCTTCTTCTCAATCTCCAGAGTGCATTACAAAGTATAAATGTGTCTTGTTATTGTGAGATAGTTGGGCTAAAGATAAAGAATACGCAGTTAAAAACTGGCCAAAAAGAAATCAGTTTACCCCAGGAAAAGAAAATGTTGTCAATATTGCCTATGTTGAAGCAGATCGTATTATTTTACCAACTCGACACTTAGATCGTAGTATTTTACCACCTCAACACTTAGATCGTATTCTTTTACCACCTCGACACATAGGTCTAATGTTTTGTAAAAGCATTAGGTAAAGATGGAGATGGCTTTAAATATTTAGCTGAGTTTTTACAATTAAGCGAACCAAATTAAAAGAGGGAATATTTATAAATTAATTTTTTTCACAAATAAAGAAATTAATCATGAAAATATATCTAACAGCAAACTGAATCCTAAAGAACTAGCGGTGTGGAAGTCATTCAAAGATCTCATTACTGGTTTTCTTAGATACAAAAAACCTGAAAACCATAATCAGTTTATGAATGAACTCTTAGTGAATTACAAAAATGTAGGCTCCATAATGTCATTAAACATTTTTTTTTTTTACATTCTCATTTGGACTTTTTCTCTTTAAACTTTGGTGTAATTATTATTATTTTTATTTATAACATTATATTTTAATTGTAATTATTACTTTTGTTTTCATTGTTTAAGAAGTTTATCAATATTTTAAAGGATCATAACTAAAAATCTGAAGTTGATGAAGAAAAACTGATTTAATTTTTTAAGATTTAGCATAAAAAATATTAATTCGCCTACTTATATCTGTTTAAAATTTTTTTTTTCTGACCTATGTAATTAATTTCAGAAGGTTTTATGATTCTACACTTAATGTGGAAATGATTTAAAAAAAAAATAATTAAAAAATTAAATAACATAATATTACATTAATACAGAAAAGCATTAGAGTATTTATAAGAAGATTTTAAAATTTCACATTTCTGTTGTTTATTTGTTAAATTTCTCTTATTAAATTTTAGAGTCATGGTCAACAACATAACGTTCAAAGTCACACTACTACCACATCACCATCTGGAGGAAGTAGTATTGCTTCTTCAGTTGCTCCTACTAATGCTTGTTTACAGAAACAGGATAGTGCAGGAACGCCAGGTACTCCTACCAGTGTAATTCACAGCCCTACTGCAACAACAGTTTCTTCAACACCACCTATACCTACACCACAATCATCTCTAAAACAGCATTCAGCTGTGAGTGGTGTTATAAATATTAATAATGCCCACCACAGATCACCACAATTAAGAACTGATGTATCATGGGAAGAAGACAGTGCCCCGTCGCAGACATCCAGTACTTCTGGGTATGAATTATTTTAAATTGTGTGTATTTTTATTTTTTTTTGTTACATATTTAACTTTTTTCATCATCTACAGGACTACTAAAGTTGTTTCTTACAATAAAAAAATTTGTCCTTAAACGAGTCATTTTTAGTTTCCTGGCATCGTAGCTCTAGTAGGAAGGTATGATAATCAGTCAAAAAATGGATAACGGGTCTTTCTCATTTCTTATTGTTTTGTGGTCCAAGGACCCAAAAAACAACAAAAGTGGATGGTAATGTTATCACATGTAAGTATATATGCGTGTTGAAATGTTGAAGCTTAATAACTTCTGACTGGGATAAACTGATTTTGATGGAATTTTTTGATAAAACTTTGGGGTTAATATCTCAAGGAGGTGGGGTAGATAGTTTTTCGAGATCAATTCTCTCAAAATTTTGTAAACAATCTCATTTTCTTTATATTAAGCTTGGTACATGTTTATCATTAAAAAAAAAAACTTGCTCCAAAATTCTCCTTTCCCTGACAATAAATAAAAATCAAATAAATTTTTATTTATTGCATATTTTTTAACCGAATTGTTTTTTGTTCCTAGACATAGTAGTAGTGCAAGTGATCAAAAAAATTGGAACACTATTAGGGGTGAAGGACCAATGAAAGTTTAAAAATACAAATTTTTTAAACTTTTTTTTATTAAATTTTTATACGATAAATTTCATCATAATTCACCCCCCTGCCATGCCGCCAAAAAAAGAAAAGTAATTTTTTAATGATTATATCTTTTTATGTAGAATTTTTTTGTTTCTTCCCTTTAATATACAAGGGCCATTCAGTAATTAAACAGACATTTTTAGTGAAGGAAATGTTTAATGCAGGCAATTGAAACTTTTGTAAACATCAGTTAGCAATCTTGCAGAGTGTTAGTTAATTGTTCAGCTGTAAATTAATATTTACATAAACATAACCTCTAAAGTCTTAGTTACAATGGCGTGTTCGCTCGAAGAAAGTACTTTTGAAGAACAACATTCTGCGATTCAAGTTTTACTTTCAGAAAGTGTACAACCGTCAAAAATATTCTCTTGGATGAACAAACAATATGGCAGTAGTTGCATGAATCATGCAAGTTTTTACACACAGGTGGAAATTTTAAAAGTGGCTGCAAAAGCGTAACTGACAAGCACCAGATGTTATTACCAGACGCCCAGAGCAGCTATCTAACAGTGTCGACCTCGGTGTTAGATTTTCATATTGATTTGCTTATTCAAGAAGACCTACAATTTACAGTGGAATAAACTGCTGAAAAATGTTGAGCAAGTGTAAGCAAAAGGAGAGTTATTATATCCTCTGTGATATCTATAATCCTGTATGGCTCTCCAATTTGGAACATTGGTGTTAACAGAAAATATATAATTTGAACAGACTAATTAGTTCACATAGAAGAACGTTAATCGGCGTTATATTGGCCTACCAAACTATATCATACACCGCAGTCTGTGTTCTGTTGAGGGTCCCACTGATCAACCTATTAATCAAAGAACACTCATTAAGACACCAAAGGATTGACATAGTGGAGGCACAGGATATCATAAAGCAGTAGTGGTGTCAAAGGTAGAACACTGGAGAAGAGGCAGCATGGACAAAGTGAATAATCCTGGACTTCAAGAAGGGGTTTGATTGCAAGCATGGTGATACTGGCTATCACATGACCCAGATGCTTTCAGGTCACAGGTGTTTCAATTCATATTTATTCAGATTTCGGTGGAATCTTCTGTGAAGAGGTAGATACCCCTGTACATATGTTATTCAAATGTCCAAGATGGAATGCACAGAGGAGAGTTTCAGAGGTATGACATCTGACTCCGAATTCTTTGGGTCAATATTTGCTGTCCTTGGCTGACGCCTGGAAGGACATTGAAGGATTAGTCATGAGAATGATTAGAGACAAGGAAGAGATGGAAGATGGAGAAACTAGAACAATAATGGCTTGTGCCTCTGCGGGGGGAGGATATGGACAGTCCCACTCGGGAGTTATGGCATGCCGAGGTGTTGTATCAATGATCGACTGGGGACTCCACATAGCCCCCTCTCCGAAGCAAGAAGATAAAAAGATAAGAGAAATCCCTGATTTCAAAGAGATTTAAGTTGCTCTGATTTTGAGTAAATAATAAAGAGTAAGAAACCTATTCTAATCCTGTGTGTCCCGCTGTAGCGTTTCACTACAGTGAGTTGTTCCCCTCTGGGTTGTGCCATATTTAACTAGGGTTGTTTGTCTGTTTAACTATTGAATGAGCGTCATAGTAAATATAAAAAAATCAAAAACATTTTTTGATTTTGCAGGTCGGGGGCAGGAAAAAAATTTTTTTTCCTCAACCCTTTTTGGTCTATTTAAACATATAATGATAATTTTGTAACCAATCTTCATAATAAATTACCCACCCCAAAAAAGAAATCTTGGGTAATTTTTTATCATGTATCATTATTTTTCCACTATGTAAGAATAAATAACCAGTTCCAGAAGAGTATTACAATTTTGTTATCAGCTCTTTTATTATAAGTCATTACAGTATATCTACACTCAGTAGTTTTTAGTTTCATTAATTTGTCATTTTCATTGTATTTTTAAGTAAAATTTTTTTTGTAGATAGCTAAATAATGTCCTTCTCAGTATATAATGCTAATATAGAAAAAATATATTTGTTGAACTGGCCAAAGTTTTATAATCATTCTTTTTAATTATTTGATCAATACTATTTTACTTTTATTATCATTTATAGAGTTTTGTATTTATTGAAAAACATATTTTTATGAATTTAATTTTTTCATCAGAATTTATTATTTATCATAAAGAGGAGGTAGTGGATATTTTACAATTTTTTTGAATAATTACTGTTGCTAATCTTATGTGATTAAAAACATTTAAAAAAATTAATAACAATTCACAAATAAATATCCCCAAAATTATCTGTTTTAATATTACTGTACACAAATCTAAATAATGGAAAATGAATTTTTTTATAAAAGTTCACTTGTATATAAACATTTTGACAAAGAAATAAATTTTTTTTGACAGCTTTTCATAAAATCTTTTTTATGATATAATAGCATTAGAAATTTTAGGTAGTTGTAGGTCCAAAAAATAGAGTAATATGAGTAAAAAAATTAACATTAAACAATATATATATATATATATAGATTTGTTGTACTGATTAATCAATTTAAAAAATTTGTGAGAATTTTATATTGTTACAGTTACAGAGAAAACTGCAGTTTGTTAATGATGGCATTGGAGAGTCCACCTGATTTACATCATATGCCATCAACTAGTAGCAGCACTGTTGTACCACCTGGTAGCACACCGTCTAGTTCACCTGATCCTCATCATTCAGTATTAATGGTTTTTGATGCACAAGATGAAGATACCCTAATTTAAAATGTTTCAATTATACAATATAATTATTATTGTCATATTACAGTATATGAGTTTATAAGAGACCGGTAGTAACAATTATGACTGTGTTTAGGCCTTCCATACAGCTAGTACTTATGTTGGTATAAATGCATGAAATGTATTAGAACCAACAGGCTTTTATTGTGTCCTTACATGAACATCCTACATGCATCCCTCCAGAAAGAATGAATATTTTACTTTGTTATTTTAATTATGTTACAGCTTATAATTTTATTTGATGTTTTATTAGTAGTTGTTGTTAAATGTTATATAATAACATTATTTATTAAATAATAGAGTATACGTGCATAATAAAATAAGTTGTGTTATTTATTATTTCTCATCTTTCTTTTTTTTTATTCAGCATATGCTACTGTAACTTTTTAGATACTATTCCGTATTTATGTTTTTTCAAATATAATTATACCCAAGATTTCATCTTGAGTTGAAAATCAATTTTTATATTCCAGATTTGACAGGCTCACTAATTCATTCATGTTTAAGTTAAATTTCATCTCTGATGTTACAATACATTTGCTTGTTCCTATAAATATCTTTTTTAGCTCTAATTATGCATTTATGTTTGATCTGATTAGGATTGTTGTAAATCCATTAACAAAATTTTAACACTACCACAAATATGGTATAGGTTAAGGTTTATCTAATTCAGAATCAATAGAAACTGACTTAACTCTTCTGTACTCTGTAATGTTGGCTGATTTTTATACTGTTTGTATCCTGGCCAAGAAAGTTTTTTTTTTTTTTGGGACAGGTTTCATAGTCATACATCAGCGTTTTAGATTTTTTTTTTAAATTATTGTGATTAATCATAATGTTTTCTTAATAAGCGAAAAATAAGATATTTCAACAATATAGTTTCTACCAATTGGTTTGACATTTGGTGTGTAATGATTGGTTAGAAAAAGATAGCTGGTCAAAGAATTGATTCCCAACAAGATTTGGTTTTTCCTTATGTTTTTATTTATCATTTCATCCAAATTATTAAAATATTAATTTGAATATTGATCATATTCAAATTAATGTAAGATAGCCTGAGGTAATAATAAAAAAAAAATTAGAAATCAGAAGTTTATTTTGTACAGATTTATTAGTAAAATTATAAAACTTTAAACGAACACCAAGTACCTCTTCTTCTAGGACATTATTCTACAACATAATGGTTATATTAGGATATAGCCTAACCAAAATAAAATGTTAAGCAGTATTTTGCTTGGTCATCATAAGTCTTACAAGAAGTTGCAGTAGACACATTGGCAATGTTTTTGCTTAGAATAACTAATATTTATATTGTTTTGTTTTAAGCATTGCTTCTAAAATTAGAATGAATAGATGGCTTTTCCATCTGTCATGAAAATGTTACATAAAATTTAGGTATCAGTCACGTAGCAGCTACATTTATGCTTATTATTTGACTGATTAAGCAAAACAAATTCAAATTCTGCAGCAGGTGAAGAACTTTTGAACTGAGCCAATGAAAATTTAAATTAAATAAAAAAGTATTCCTTGAGATGATTTATAATTATGATCTTTAAAAAAACCTTCAATCATCACAGGAAGTATATAGTAACCATCATATGACAAGCTTGGATGATCAGCCTTCACAACTATAAATGCTATACTATTATTCTCTGAAATATTGGCTCATATGATTAGACATCTCCTAGTAGCATAAACATGATGCAGCTTTTGTTTATGAAGCAATGTATTTTTGTTCATTTACAGTATTAAGAGAGTGATATCATGTTTCAAATACAAAACAATTTTATTTTATTTTTGTTTCTCTTTTGCTTTACCACGTATATAAGGTTTAATTCTATGATTCTGCCACTTGGTAAAATTGAACGGTACTCAATTTTGTCATATTTTGTGTATTCTTCTTACATAGTCAATTAATGTACAACACAGTATTTTGTAAAATGTTTTTATTGTGGTTTACGGTTCAAACTTTCTAAAGTAGTTCATTCACTTGCCAATAGTTAAGATTTAATTTAAGTTTGTTGTGAAATAAAATGTAACCAGACGATCACGTATTAGATTAATCCTATGTTTTAATCTCATTAAACAGTAAAGTCATGGGCTGATATCAGCAGTGAAGAACTTCATTTACTTATAAATATAGGTGAACACTTAATTATTATAATTTATGCCAGAGGTGAAATGGGCTTTATTCCAAACGTAATGTTAACTTCGACAGCCAAATCAAAATATGGTGATTACTATGATAGCATGAATAAAAATTATATGAAATGGGCTGAAGAAAAATTAGTTTGTAACCTTCCTCCATATTAGTTATTAATAATACTGTATATCATAATATCTTTCTGAAAAACTTCCAGTGCCATCAAGCAAGAAACAAGACACTACTACATTTGGCTATAGAAATATATTCCATTTTCATCTCAAATGCTTCAATCACAATTATATGAAGTAACAGAAAACAATATCAATTTATACATTGTTAGAACTTTATGATAATATTAAGTTCTGCCAGCTTCCATCTTACCATCCTGATTTAAATCAAATCAAGACAATATGATCATAGGTAAAATGACATGCTGTACGCAACGACAACATTTAAGATGTCAGAAGAAGTACAGAAATTGTGTGAAGATAACATTAATTCAATGAGCAATGAACACTGAAAACCTTACTGTAAAAATATTTTAAAAAATCAAAGGTGAATATTGGAATAAAGAATCGTTAATAGATTCTCTGCCGGCCTCCGTGGCTGAGTGGTAGCGTCTCAGCCTTTCATCCGAAGGTCCCGGGTTCGAATTCCGGTCAGGCATGGCATTTTTTACACACGCTACAATTCATTCATCTCATCCTCTGAAGGATATACCTTAACGGTGGTTCCAGAGGTTGAAAAAAAAGAAATAGATTCTCTGATAGAATCTTTCATTATCTCTTTATGTGGCCACTGTCTTAATAGTGACAATTACACTAAAGATAGTGATAAGAGCAAGGAGAGCATTCTAGCTGAGGAATTAACAGATAATTCATTTCCTAGTAAATAATTATCATTTATCGCAATATTTAATGTGTAATTAGTAATATATAATATTTTTTCAACCGTTATAACATTGTACAATGTATAGCACAGAATTAGCTGACCATTTCATTTCAAAACTTGCATTCATTTGTTAAAAATATTAACAATTATTTGGTAACGGGATTGGTAAGAGCAAGGAACATGTTTTTAAGTTGGGTTGCCATTACATGGCAGCAACAGTATATGTCACCTAAACTAAAAAGAAAAAATCAAGGTAAGTATGATCACTAAAAGTTTTTTATTTACTATGATATTTTTAAGGCAGGAGGATTATCCTAGATGAGATGTATTCATAAGGCAGTTGGAAAAAGGACCCAGTGCATTGTTGAAAATTGTGCTCCCTGCTGACAATAAACATGCGTAAACATTATTATTAATTAATCTCTTTCTTTCAGAAGGAGAAAATACTGCTCTACAGCGTATTTAGTGCCCTAATCTAATATCAATTATTTTTTGGTTTGATTAATTTCCTATTTCATTAAAATCTTTTTACGTTCCTAATTATAAACCAGTCTAAGCCCCAAAAATTTACTCGAGTAACAAATAGTAATATATTTATAGTATTTCTTAACAATATTACTTTTTAATAAATTTCTCAGAACATTTTATAGCTGAAAAAGAAGTAAAATAACAATATTTATGTTTTAAACAAATAATAAAATAATACATTGTTTATATTTTTATTTAAAATAATAATAAAATTAAAAATATTTATGCAACATACATTTTAATCCAAAAGTTAAAAAAATAATTGCCAAAAAGTATTAATTTAAAACGAAAATATATAATTAGTATAGATAGATAATTTAATAGATAAATTTAACCTCTTTTAAGAACGTTTATGCAAATTTTAAATTCCGTAAAAAAAAAACAGTTCAATGTAATGACAAAAGAATTGCACAATAACAAAATATAAATATTTCTGATGCGCTATCATGATACAGTCAACAGCAACATACTGACCAGTACCAGTAAAAATAGAAAAGCCATTATACTGCAACATGTGTGCATATTCAGCAGATTACTTATATGCATAGACCAGACACGACATGCTTGCAAATTTACAATCACAAAATGTTATGTAAACTCAGGCATGCATGAAGATAAGATATTGCTAAAATAACTGGTTTACACTGTGTTCTGGTGATTATTGCCTCGATACAAACTGAGAAACACAATAAAGATATACTACTTTATTGCAGTATTCTTTCTTTTTTTTTTTTTTTTTGTTACAAATCACATCATCATATAATTGTGTATCAATTTGTTTTAAGGCACAAAATTATAAAAGTTTGCAAATCTAATTCCTCCAGTTTATTTTACCAGTATGTGAACAGCAGCTAATATGTATTTATTAAACACTATACAGGAGTTCATACATTTAAAAGTCAAGTATAATTTTGGTTTTTTGTGGTTGCATCTTCCTAACTATCCATTATATAATTAATTTTTAAGCCTTCCTCTAACATCATTTAACTTGGTTAATTTTGATGAAAAACTAGTAATTTTGTAATGATTTTTATCATTACAGGTGATTTCTTAATCAGCTTGTAAGAGAATGTAGATATAGTAAATAAATATCCTACTTTCTTGAATATTTTTATATAGAGGTCAACTGAAGGTGAACAATCTTCAATTGCCGAAGAGTTGAAGTGAATAGATATACTGTGGAAGCACATTTTTTGAAATAGTAATCAGTTTAACCATTTAATAATTAACTTGTCTCAAAGGTTTAGAAAAATATAAATAAAATGTAATCTGAAATCCATTCAGCCATTGATAGGTATTCAACCATATTTGCACTCAAAATGTACTCAAATTTGCACTCAAAAGTATGTTTATATTCTAAATCACTATAAATGTAACACATCTTGACATCTACTATTTTGTTTCGATTTAAACTACTTCAATCATATACATAAATACTACCACTTATCAAGTGTTAATGTTTTCAGGCTTATTCTTTACTTTTATACTAATCACACACGTCAGTTAAGCGTTAATATATCCAGTGCAATTCCATTCAATTAAATGTTATGATAATGTGATTCAATAGCTACAAATTTGATTGTGTAACAACAGTGAAATTATACTGTAAATAATAAATTATGTAGAGTAAATTTACAGAAAAAGATGATTAAAGGTTTATTTTATTTTCTACTAACAAAAAATACTTTATTTAGCAATTTGCAAGGATTGAATATTAACTGCTTTGGTAAAAAGAGGATTTTTTCCCTAACAACTTAAGAAAAAGACTTTCATGTACCTAACAAATTCTTACTAGCAGTTACTGTGGTTTTTTGAAATTCTTTTAAAATGGTCAATAAATAAAATAGGACTATAATAAAGTAATTTATCTGGACTGATTTAGTAATGTATATTAGTGTATATATATATATACTAATATATATATGTATTAGTATATATATATTAATATATTATGTAACAATATATATATATATATATATTGTTACATAAGAAATCATTTTTTTGGAATTCTTGTTAAAGTTTTTAATTTATCAACACAGTACTCTAAACTGATTACTGTAGACTGTAAGCTACAGTAGATGTGCATTTTGTACACAAGAAAACAAAAAAAAAAATTGTTGCATTATAGGCCTACTGAAAAATTGAATTTATTGTTGATATTAATAATAATAATATTAGTAGTTTTTTTTAAATTTTACTCTTATTGTAACTGTGAAAGAAATGACATTTCCAGATTTTTCATACAATGTATGTTAATTCATTTAGTCCAGAAAAACAAAGAATATCTTGCAGGATGTAATATTTATAAAAATTAAAAACAAAATAAATATAAACAGCAATTATTTAACAAGTCACAAAATAAATATTAACAATGTTTATTACAGTTTATTTTTTTGTAAACCTATTAACTAAACATTTCTATTACAATTAAAATAAATAAATAATAATCAATAATATTTTACATCCCATCTCATGAAATTATATACCTATATATAACATGAAATGCTGATTAAAATTTCAGAGAAATCAAAATAGATATTACATATTTTAAATAAATTATACATTTCTGAAAATCACTACTTCTATATCACTTTAAATTGTGGGCTAATGAGACACTCAATTACAATTTTTACACAGAAAAACTTTCACCACAACCACACGTCCCCTTAATATTAGGATTATTAAAAACAAATTCTGAAGATAATTTGGATTCAACGTAATCCATTTCAGTTCCAAGCAATGTAAGCTGTGCTTTCTTATCAATTATTACCCTGACACCTGAAAAGATAGAAAATAAAATAAATTATACAATATCAAAATGCAATTGATTATAGAATAAAGAATTTTTTTTTATATTACCTGTGATAAGTGTAAGATGACAGATTAATTCCTTCAAACCATATTGAATCTTGAATTTTTTTCCTAACGTTTTCATAATTATTTTCTTTTAAATTTGTTATAACTAATTTCTTATGTAACATTGCCCAACAATGAAAATGTTTTGGGCTCAAAGATAGCTTATTCTTATGTATTTCCATCTGCTGAATTCAAAAAGTCACCGTAAATATGACCAATTAGCTCTTTCTTTGGAGATACAATGACATGTCACTTTTTATTCTATCTACATTTTTAATTTGGGGGTAATTTTGTTTTTGGAGTCGTCACATCTGTTAAATGACACAATAACGTTCACCACCTGTTTGTATGTTATAAACATGATTATTGCTGCTATGAGTTTCACTGTGTTATAATTAGTGCAGAATTTCTGGTTTTTGAGTGCTTTTGAAGTGAAAAATTTGTTAAATCAAAATTCCACAAAAATGTGTAAATTAAATTATTTTTGTTACATGTGTGGTGAAATAGTACTTTCCTCAGAAACACAATCTGATGCCTCTTGTGAAGACTGCCTATCAATAATATTTTAGTATGAAGCTAGAGGGCCATAATAAGTCATGGGCTCCACATATGTTAAACTCTTGCTCAATTATACTATGAGAATGGCTGAAAAATAAAAAATATCTACAGCTTTTGCTGTAGATCTTTTGAGCTTTTGACAGGAGCCTACAAACCATACCTAGAACTGCTATTTCTGCTTGACTCCACCAATAAAGGTAGGATTGTTCAATACCCTAATCTTCCTTCTGCTTGAAGTAGAAAATGAAGAAAGTGTGGAAGACGAAGAACCCAACAAACAAGCCTTCTACATCCCATGACTGATTTTGACAAAAAAGATTTGACGAAAACTGGACAGACTGAGTCAAGCAAAATTGAGTTATCTCATTTTAGACCTTGATTTGTTGAAGAAGGCAGAACTTCTAGGTCAAGACTAGAGCAATTAAAATATTCTCCAACCTGACGTCAGGGTCTTACAGTACAGATATCATCAAAGGGATTTGCTTTCTTTTTTTGAGAAAAAAACAATCTTGTTGCTGTA
>JAAAKQ030311170.1:0-10023 GCA_010016005.3 Zanna intricata
TGTGTGTGTGTGTGTGTGTGTGTGTGTGTGTGTGTGTGTGTGTGTGTGTGTGTGTGTGTGTGTGTGTGTCTGTCTGTCTGTTTCTTTGTCTCTCTCAATCTCTCTGTTTCTGTATCACTCTTTCCCTCTGTCTGTGTGTGTATTTGTCTTTGCATGTATGTCTCCCTCATTGTCTATTTTCTTTTTCTGAATTGTCAATTTTCTCTTTAACCACCAGAACTACCGTAACGTATTACTTCAGAGGATGATATGTATGAATGAAAACGAAGTATACTCTTATACAATTTTAGGCCGAACACTCCTGAAAAATGTGGTTAATTGAAACCCAACCATCAAAGAACACCAATATCCACGATCTAGTAGTATTCAAATCCGTATCAGAGTAGCTGTCTATCCTGGGAATTAAACCTTAGAATTCTAGATTTCGAAATTAGTCGATTTTGAATAACGAGTTAACCACTGGAATAACCCGGTAGGCTTCGTAAAATGAAATCTCTCTCTTTTTCTGTTTACCTCCGGGACTATCGTAAGATATTACTTCAGAAGATTATTTATATGAATGTAAATGAAGTATAGTCTTGCACAATCCTAGGTCGGCCAATCCTGAGAAATGTGCTTAATTGAAACCCAACGCTTAAAGAATACGGGTGTGCACGAACTTGTATTCAAATCCATATAAAAGTAGGATTTTAACCTATCTTTAGTAGGATTTGAACCTTAGAATTCTCCACTTGAAAATCAGCTGATTTTCGATGACGAATTAACCACTACACCAGCCCAGTGGGCTAAAGGAACGGTATAACCGGACCCGGTTCACCTCACCCTTGAAGTTACAGGCAGCCGATTATATATTCAGATTTCACCGTTCAATCTGCCATGCCGCATTTGCAGCCGGTAGCCGGGAAATCCCGTTAGAGGCAAAGTTCTGCAGTATTTATATGGAGGCCCTCCCAGGGCGTTCGGTGAAAAAGAAAGTATTTTATTGATATCAAGAACCGTTGGCCCAAGGGGATAGAAAAGAATGGGGTTTCGAAGACTAAAAAAAATCATGCCTCCCTTAATAGGCACAGTATCGAATAGGTTTAATGTGGTCGTTAGTCCACATTAATTACGTAAAACTTTTGTTTGAAGTAATTTTTGATATGACCAACCATTACTGCAAGGGATGATCAAAATATTATTGAAATTGTAAGAAGATGAGGCTTTGTCTTATGGTAAACATTTGTACCATTTTAATGAGTAAATTTGATATTTGTCTTAAATTTAAAGTGGAAATAATTTTTACTCCCTATTTTTAGTATCTGTGAAATCTACCTCCACCTTCTGTTGTACTGAAAGGGATTTTTCACATTTTTTTTGAAGTGAAATATATGTAAAAACCTTCTGAATTATGCCAAGAAATATGTGTAAAAAATTTGGTTTCGATAAATCGACTAGTGTTGTTTAACCGAAAAAATAAAAACTCTCTTTCTCTTTATATAACAGTACATATTATTTATTAGTTCAGTAAATGTATAAAAATATCTGAATAAAATATCAGTGACGCTTTTTCCTGGTGGTGGTTTTGGGGTGGGGGGAAATGTGATAAATTTGAAAAACCACTTTCGGCTTGTCGAAAGGGTGGAGGTAGATTTCACCGGAGCTAAGTAGGGGATAAAAAAGATTTCCACCGTAATGTTAAGAAAATATATCAAATTTACTAAATACGACAGTGGTACACATGTTTAGCATACGATAAGCCTTCATCTTCTTACGATTCCAGTAACATTTTTGATCATCCCTTAATGTAAAAGTTGATCATATCAAAAATTCTTTCAGATATAGGTTGTAAGTAATATTTTGAGAAATAACGACCACTTAAGCCCGATTCGATACTATCCCTTTTAACGGAGTTTTGATATTTTTTTGTCTGCGTAACACTAATTGTTGGAAAACCCAAATTCTAATGGTTGGAAAACCCAACCATAATGGCTAATGTTTTGGAAAATCAAAAAATTTTACTGATACCAAATTTATTCCGTTATCCAAAGAATAAGTAATAACTTTAAACAAATTCGATATTTGACTTAATAAGAAAGTTATATATATATTTTATTTTTTCGAGAAAGCCCCCCCCCCCTATTTCCTCACTTATAGTCTGAATTTTTTCATTAACGAACTTGACCGAGATTTAAGTTATATCGATATTTTGTTTTGTGTTTTTTTTTTGTTTTTTTTAAATCCACCCCTCTATTTTCACCCCCATGATCTAATTTTTACGAGATTTTGGGTCGTTATATTTTATGTAACAATTTAAAAGTGATTGGGGTAAAATTGCTGCAGTTATCGTGTTTGCCGGCTTCCGTGGCTGAGTGGTAGCGTCTCAGCCTTTCATCCGGAGGTCCCGGATTCGAATCCTTGTCAGGCATGGCATATTTTACATACGCTACAATTCATTCATCTCATCCTCTGAAGATAACGGTGGTTCCGGAGGTTAAACAAAAAAAAAAAAAAATCGTGTTCAGAAGAATTTGAAATATATATCGATATATATAAACTTTTGAACTGATTGTGGTTTTTGGGTGAAACGCGAAGATAAGTCGTAATTTTCCGGATGGCGAATTGTGGTACCCATTACAAAAGGAAGATTTCTTATGAAATCTACCTAAAATATTCGTTTAACAATTTATTTTTTTACTGTCTACTAATGAGAGAAATATCTCTGATAACAACGACGATCGATTTTGTGGTAATTTCTTTTTCCTTTTTTTTTTTTCAATTAACTTTAATAGTCTGGTTAAATATTGTATCGATAAATTCGCAAAGCCTTTCACAGTTATAAAAAGCACGAAATAAGTTCATTTGATACTGAAATTGAAGGCTAAATCTTTTACATTTTTAAATTATTTTATTCATTTCTAAATGAAAGAAAAAAATAAATCGCGTTCATATTATTAAATCATCGATTCATACACGCGGTTTTTCTTTTCTTTCTTTACCGATTCATGTAAAAATTGTAGAATTAAAATTTAAGTTTCATACATCCTAAATAAGTCGATCGAGGTCACATAGGAATCTATTTTTTTCTATTTAGCCTCCGGAATTACCGTACAGTATTATTTCAGAAGATTACATGTGTGAATATTATTAAATCATCGATTCATACACGCGGTTTTTCTTTTCTTTCTTTACCGATTCATGTAAAAATTGTAGAATTAAAATTTAAGTTTCATACATCCTAAATAAGTCGATCGAGGTCACATAGGAATCTATTTTTTTCTATTTAGCCTCCGGAATTACCGTACAGTATTATTTCAGAAGATTACATGTGTGAATATAAATGAAATATAATCTTGTATAATCACAGGCCAACCACTCCTGAAATGAGTGATTAATTGAAACTCAACCACCAGACACCGGTATCCACGATCTAGTTTTCAAATCCTTATAAAATGAACAACTACCTTTAATAGCATTTGAATATTAGAAATCTCGATTTCGAAATCAACTGATTTGCAATGACGAGTTAACCACTAGACTAACTCAGTTGGCTCTGTAAAGATATTAGATATTACTTCATAGGATGATATGTATGAATATAAATGAAATATAATCTTCTATAATCACGTTCCTACCACTCCTGAAATGAGTGATTAATTGAAAGCCAACCATTAAAGAATCACCAATAAACTCTCTTCCCAATGCCGGCACACTTCCCAGATCTTCCTCTATCCTGGCCGAACCCCTCTGGGTTCGGCCAGGTTGATCCAATCGAAGTCATCCTTCACCACTAATCGCCAAACAAGATCCGATGTAGCCCTCCTCCTGCCCGCATTCAGTTGCAAAATCTTCATAAGCGGTCGTTGGAGATCCGGCCTCCAACCCGGTCGCATTGTTCACACAGGGGATTCCCGGTCCTATTTCCACGCTTATCCGCAATCTAAGTATCTAGCCTCCTCCGTGCAATCAGCTATCGTATATGCCTTACTTTCACATCTAAAACACATGGACCTCCGATCTGGGCCGATACATCTAGCGGAAGAATGCCCAGATCTCCAACATCGGAAGCAGCACTGGTCTTCCCTATGCATCTCCAATCTGCATGAGTGCCAGCCTATAACTACACGTTCCCTGTCAGCCAAACTCTCTGCTGCCCTGGCTGAGAGGTGTACTGTAGCCCGCTTAGTATCTCCGTAAGCTCTGCGTATTGCTGTCACTTTGACCGGGGCCTCTGAGTGAGTTTCTCTTGTGAAGGCATCCCTAATCTCTTCCTCCATGACGTCTGGATCTAATCCTTTGACCTGGAAGGTGACTCTCATCCTGTCGAGTGGATTGTCAGCAATTTCCGCATTTTCAATTTTATCGTTTGACGTGATCGGATTTCTTGCCAGAGGCATCCTTTAGTCTGATTAGGATTTCCTCTTACTTGCCTTTCCTTACCGACATGATATCACCCGCAAGGTCTTTGCCGACCCCTTCTTGCACCTGCTTGAAGAGGTCGGTAACTTATTCCGGCTTTCCTAATAGTTAGAGGAGGGGGACCCTCCTCTACATTAGTAACCACCTAACCTTTAGTCTTTAGTGCACCACCTCGACCACAGGGACTGTCGTCGAGGTGGTCTTTTCACTTCCTTTCCAATCATGTAACTTTACTCTACGGTCTCCTTCTACATTACTTCTCGCCCAAAACGCTATATATTTGTAGAAGTTCTCCCCTTTGGTGCCGCCTGGAACACAAAAACGAAGGTCCCCAGTGAATGATCTTCTTATTCTCTTTAATGCCATTATGGAGGGCCTTAAGCTGTCATCATCTTCCCAATCCTGTATTAGGGGTAATGTTAATCTCTTATCCTCGTCCTTGTCTTCCTGGTACAAGATTTCCACGTTCCTGTTGACTTTGATTATTGTACCCCTGGTAACTTGGTCGATGATGTCAGCTTGCTCATGATCTCTGGTGATCTTTTGGCGATAAAGGAGCCGTAATCTCCTTCTCCTAACTCGTTTATGCCAACTACTATGACGAGTGTTTCATCCATGTCCTTTGGAGGTAATTCCTTTAGGATCTCCGACTTCAGAAAACAATCTGAATGCCATCTTAAGCTTATGACTTCTTCTAACCTCTGTACTGATCCCGACTGTAAGGCCTGTTCTATTTTTGATTTTACCATTACCCTCTTAGCATTCTCCTTTTCTGAATTTGACTAGCCTTCTCCGTGGGTCAATTTCACTTTAAAACTTTCATAAAGTCAGGTCACTGTAGCCTCCAACTCCTTTGCTCTCTGTTGTACCTTCATTGCTCATTCACGGATTTCAATCTTAGTATTTTTGTTCTGGATCACGAAAGCAACCAGCCGGTCCACCTCCTCCATCAGGTGTTCTAAGTCTGTACCATCCCTCACTAAAATCCCTCAGTACTATCATCCTCACTACTTTCTTCCACTTCTTCGTGAATTCTCTTTCCTGGAAGGCTTTTTGTTGAATCCATGCTGGATCCTAAAGGACTATTCATCCATTATTTATCGGGTCTTAAACTTGGGATGATACCCCGTAATTAGAGTCCACACAAGCCCACTTTTGGGAGTGGTTGGGGGCTTTTTGGGGTGGTTGGGAATTAAGGGCGAACACCATTATGCTCCGTATAGTCTGGCAGAGGTTGAAGCGGATCCATTCTATCAATGAACCAACCGACAAAATGAATCCTATTGAAGCGAGAGACCAGTACAGCTTCCGGATCAAGGAAGCCATGAAGCGCGCTTGGGAGCAATTAGTTGCAGACGTAGATGATGATCTATGGGGCTTAGCGTATAAGATCATCATAAAGAGATTTGGCGCTTCCCTGCTCCTTCATACCAAAGACTACGCACTGCAAGTACTGGGAGAACTTTTCAGTCTGGGCCCGTTCCGTGATCAGAATATAGAGATAGAAGATGCAAAGCTATTCACCATCAATGAGCTAAAGAGAAGAGTAAAGAGGATCAGCGCTAATAAAAGCCCAAATCCGGACGGGGTACCGGCGTTGTTAATTAACAGCTGGTTGGAAAGGGATCCGTGGCCGATGCTGGAGGCAGTATATGAGGGTACATCTCGAGATTGCTTCCCACAAGTATGGAGGTGGGACGAGTCCCACCCTTAAGGGAATCAGGAAGATTCCCTTAATGGTCCTCCTAGTTGTAAAAAACGCCTTCGGTACCGTCCTGGCAGACGGTATTAGAGAAGAACTACGAGCAATGAACATTAGCCCGTATCTAAGGTCTATCTTCAACGAGTTTCTGTCCAATCGCCAGTTGCTTATCAATACAGAAGAGGGCAACATTAAAGTTCTGTCAAATGGTGGAGTGCCGCAAAGATCTTCTTTGGGCCCTCTCTTGTCGAATGTCTTTTTTGACGGTGTTTTTCGGATGGATCTGCCGGAGGGAGTCAAGATAATGGCCTATGCCGATGACCTAGCCATCGTTATCTCTGGTAGAACAGAAGAGGACGTTGAACTAACTGTTGGCGAACCAAGCAATGCACGAAGTAAGCAGATGGTTAAGAGAGAGAGGGCTCGCAATGGAGCCGAATAAAACGCAGGCAGTAGCGATGGTTGATCGTATGAAAGGCAGACCCATCAGTGTGATTGTTGACGGGACAAATATAAGGCCACAACCAGAGGTCAAATACCTTGGGGTGTGGATCGACAAGTTGGGCTTGTTCAGTTTCCATTCGGCTTTTCTCGGCCAAGAAGGCAGAGCTAACGGTAAGGACGTTGAGCAGACTGATGGCCAGGCAGAAAGGACCCAGAGTGTCCAGGAGGAGGCTGATTATGGCGGAAACCACAACCATTATGATGTATGCCGCACCAGTACAGGGGTTGGCGTAGTCAAGAAAAAATATCAGTCTTCTACAATCGGTCCAAAGGAGAGCGGGGCTTTTGATTATCTCAGGGTACCGCACAATGTCCACCCTCGCAATGGGTGTACTAGTGGGATCCCTCCCCCCCCAATATCCAGGCGTTTATGAGACCAAGATCAAGTGTTTATGAGGGCATTCCAAAAGGTGACGCGGCAGTGATACTTGAAGGCAGGTGGCAGCGTCTATGGGAAAACGTCACAGGTGCGGGTTGGACCTGTAGAATAATACCATACATAAGAACGTGGCTTGGGAGGAGACATAGTGATGTGGACTTTTTCCTCTCCCAGTTTCTCTCGGGCCATGGCAATTTTAATGATTACCTGTTTCGTTTCCGGAGAAAAGAATGGCAGAACTGTCTCCACTGTGTCGATTCCTCCACAGTGGAGCACATGTTGTTTGCCTGTCTTCGATGACAGATATACAAAACAGAGGCAGGACTGGAACATGCGTCCCCTGATGACATAGGGCACATGATGCTAAGAGACATGGAAGGATGAATCATGGTCAGAAACTGGGTAACTAACACAATGAAACCGAAAGGCAAAGAAGAACGAGTTTAGGAAGAGAACTGACGCGGCTTCAAGAGTTTTGAACTATGGTGCCGGGGGGGGGGACAGCCTTCTGCTGAGTCTCCGTTCGTCCCTGTTTGCGGGTATGGGCGGCGATGACGACGACGCACGGCGACTCCCGTCACTCCTTGCGCGGCACACTTGTACACACGGTGGTGACTGGGAAGGGGAACAGCCTCCTGCTGAGTTGCCGAGTGTTTGTTTCAGGGATGGCAGCGATGATGACGCATGAGGACTCCCTGTCCCCTGGCGCGAACACGTACACACACACACCCACACATACAAAAAAGTGTGTGTGTGAGGAGGGAGAGGGAATGGCAGAATGGCTGTGTGAGTGAGTGGGATGTATATTAATGGAAGAAGAACACCAGAAGAAAAGAAGTACAAGTGGAAGATATCCGAAGGTTAGTCGGACACATCCCTTCGAGACTGAATTATGCTTAATTGCGGATCCGGTCTCAGGGCGGAGCAGAATTTCCGGTGAGGGAGGTTTAGTCGGTATGGGCCAGATTATATTATGCCTATATTGGCAGAGCCTGTTAGCTAGCCCAGGATGGAGAGCGTTCTGTGTCCGAGTTCGACACACCCGTGGTGGTGTGCGTAAATGGCTTTCCTTCATCTCCGGAAAAAAACTAATGAAGAATACGATATCTACGATCTTATAGTATTCAAATCTGTATAAAAGTAACTAGATTTACTAGGATTTGAATCTTAGAACCCTCGATTTCAAAATCAGCTGATTTGCGACAGCGAGTTAACCACTAGACTAACCGGTTGGCTCCATACAATGAAATCGCTATCTTTTCCTGATTAGCTTTTGGAACTACCGTATGATATTACTTCATAGGATAATATGTATGAATGTAAATGAAGTATAGTCTCGGACAATCTCAGGTCGACCACTCCTGAGAAAGTGTGGTTAATTGAAACCCAACAACCAAAGAACAACGGTATCCACAATGTAATAGTATTCAAATCCTAGTAAAAGTAGGTACATTTACTAGGATTTGAACCTTAGAACACTCAATTTCAAAATCAGTTTTTTGCAATGAGAGCTAACCACTAGACTAACCCGGTTGGTTTCGTAAATTTAACCATTTTTTCTGTTTAGCCCCTGAATTTACCGGAAGGTAGTTCTTCAGAGGATGATATGTATTAATGTAAATGAAGTATAGTCTTGTACAATCTTAAGTAAATCACTCCTGAGAAGTGTAGTTAATTGAAACCCAACCATCAAATATCAACGGTATCCAGGATCTAGTTGTATTCAAATCCGTATAAAAGTAATTACCAGGATTTAAATTTTGGATTTCTTGAATTTGAAGTCAGCTTATTTGCGACGTCGCGGTATAACCACTAGATTAACCCGGTTGGCTATGAAATATAATCCAGCGACTGATTGTGTTAGTATTAATTATATTTTACATTTTGCATTTCAATCTGTTTTTTTTTTATATAAATAAAAATCAAATTTATCTCTTAAATGCATGGAATAATTGTTTTTATATTAGTTTATTTTATATATTATGTATATATCCTAACACAGAATATATAGAGCTGTTCGAAAATTGTATGTTTTCTAATGGTTAAAGATATCTTAGTGAACATCATGTGACATTCTTGAACGTCTTCCTAGTACTTAAAATGTTATTTCATTAATAACGTCTGATATTTTTTCTTATTTTTATTGTTATTATTGAATTATTATTTATCGTAAACATTTTTTTTATAACAAGAGGTTAATTATTAATAAATCAATATTTTAAATTGTAAAAAAAAGAGCTGAAGTGAGATTCGAACCAATGTCACTTCCACTTCAAGATACAAATATTTCATTAGTTAATTTTATTGTACTATAACTTTTGAACCAATGAAAATAAGTACCACTTATGATAGATCGTTGAAAAGCTCTCAATATGCGCTTATTACTGCAGTTAAGATAAACATACAAAATCCTATGTTTTTTTGAATTTTGGGCTTTTTTGAAACATTTTTGTTTCAGTGGATTTCAATAAAAAAAGGTACATGCACAACTAGATGGAAGAACAGTCCTAAATCCAAATTTTTAACATTCTTCAGGTAATAGTTTTTGAGTTATGAGGGACACAGACGTACAGACGTCACATCGAAACTAGTCAAAATGGATTTTTTAAAAAATTTTTTTAACCTCCAGAACCACCGTTAAGTATTACATCAGAGTATGAATTGAATCATTTGCGTGTGTGAAAATGCCATGCCTAACCGTGATTCGAACCCATGACCTCTGGATGAAAGGCTGAGACGCTACCGCTTTTGCCACAGAGGCCAGCAATCAAAATGGATTTATAAATGGTTAAAATGGATATTTCCGTTAAAATCTGAAAACGTGATCACAATACTTCCTTTACTTCTTACAAGGAAGTAAAAATAAATAGGCTGTAAGTAATAGGGAGGGTAGTGAGAAAGGGAGAGATATACCCTCTTCCTTTCTCACTCCCCTCCCCTCAGTCTCTCTCTCTCTCTCTCTCTCTCTCTCTCTCTCTCCCGCCCCCCCCCCCTCCCCCCCCCTCCCTCCCCCCCCCCCCCCCTCCCCGCCCCCGCCCCC
>JAAAKQ030311236.1:0-10022 GCA_010016005.3 Zanna intricata
GTGTGTGTGTGTGTGTGTGTGTGTGTGTGTGTGTGTGTGTGTGTGTGTGTGTGTGTGTGTGTGTGTGTGTGTTTGTACATGAGCGCACACAAAAAACACTTATCTCGAACTTCGAACATAATAAACGTAAAACACTGATCTAATAGACAAATTATATACCAGCATAATCTTGTAACAATTCAACTATGAATTAGAGTAAAACTTTTAAATAAATACTAAGTTTCTTTTGGCAAAAGTTTCTGTACTGACAATCAAATTTATACAAGCATATAGAATTTGATTTTAAAAATGAATTTTTTATACTTTTTAAAGATGATTTATTCTAAATGGATAACTTAAAAGTATTAGATACATACATATTCTTTAAAACAAAAGTTTTTATACAGAAATTTCAATGAAGTTAAGTAAAGAAACGTAAATTTAGTTTCCCAGACTCAGCTCATCGGGCTGGTCTAGTGGTATCTGTCATTACAAATCAGCTGATTTCCAAGTCGAGAGTTTTAAGGTTCAAATCCAAGTGAAGGTAGTTACTTTTATACGGATTTGAATACTAGATCTTGGATACCGGTATTTTTTGGCGATCGGCTTTCAATTAACCACACTTCTCAGGATTGGTCGATCTGAGATTGAACAAGACTACACTTCATTCACATTCATATATATCATCCTCTGAAGTAATGTACCTTACGGTAGATCCGGAAGCTAAGCAGAAAAAGACAGACTTCCACAGACTCGGCCAACCTGCGTGGTCAAGAGGTTAACTCGTCATCTCAAATCAGCTGATTTCGAAGTCAAAGTTGAAATCCTAGCAAAGGGTATATACTTTTATACGAATTTAAATATTAAATCTTGTATAGCTGTGTTCTTTGATGTTTGGGTTGTACATCTCAGGAGTGATCGAGCTGAGACTGTACAAGACTACACTTCATTCACATTCATATATATCATCCTCTGAAGTAATGTACCTTACGGTAGATCCGGAAGCTAAGCAGAAAAAGACAGACTTCCACAGACTCGGCCAACCTGCGTGGTCAAGAGGTTAACTCGTCATCTCAAATCAGCTGATTTCGAAGTCAAAGTTGAAATCCTAGCAAAGGGTATATACTTTTATACGAATTTAAATATTAAATCTTGTATAGCTGTGTTCTTTGATGTTTGGGTTGTACATCTCAGGAGTGGTCGAGCTGAGACTGTACAAGAGTACACTTCATTTACATTCATATATATTATCCCCATTCTTTCTCTAAAATAATACCTTACAGTGGTTCCGGAGGCTAAACAGAAAAATACAGGACAAACAGTTCCCCAGATTCATGACTCCGAACGCTTATAAGTAAGCGTTCGGGTATGTACATATATGTTTTATATACGCATTACATTTTTGAAATCTAATTTGTTAATATCCTTTCGGTCACATGAAATTTGTTCGATAAATATTTTGGATTACGTAAAAAGATTCATGTTATTATTGATTTAAAATTTTTTATAACTAATGGATATATTTTTACATTACTTGCATTATTATAAAAAAATAACGGTAATAATTTGGTAAAATATCATCACCTTCCTTACAAAAATTAGGTTTCCATCTCGGTTTCCAAATCAAAATAAAATATAAAGCAAGAAAGAAAAATCAAACCAATTTTTACAGACTCTCAAAAGTATATTTACTAGCATTTTTAATCTCCTGCTTTGATTAAATTTAAAAAACTGAATGCCTTAAAACTTGATTTTTTTCACCGATTTCTAATTATTTCCCCTAAATTAATGATAATTTTAAAAATAGTTTGTCTCGATAATGTTTTATTACATCAATGTGCATTTGACAATGAACAGAACTATTTTGTCTTTTACCTTACAAAATACTAAAGAAGTAATCAAATCGATAAGAAACTGTTTGCGTTCCATATAAATTCTTTAGAGCAAATACTAAGTTGCAACACAAATTTACATTCAAGTATTGCAAACCCCGTCCGTTTTCTCTTGATTCCTTATTCCGATTTTCAGTTAGCATAATCTCTTAGTATATCACAGTAGAATTTAAAGCAACTACTTAATATTCAATCGATGCTCGATTAAATTTTATCAAGTCGTTACAGTTCTTAAAGAAATATAAAGAAATATCTTTTCTTAATAATGATATAACTGCGTCAGATATCTTTCCTTTCTTTGTCTGTTTAGCCTCCGAAACTACCGTAAGGTATTACTTCAGAGGATGAATGAGGATGATATGTATGAATTTGAATGTAGTCTTGTACAATCCCAGGTCAACCGTTCCTGCGACGGCTAGGGCATGGGAGGCAGCCTGATTGCGGAGGATACGTTGGTCCAGGACACACGCAAGAGTGTATTGGGTTAGGGTACTTCCGATGAAATATTCGGGCCCCTCTTAGGTTTGAGAGGTCGTAAGCGGGTAGGGGAGGGGCACTCGTGCATTTTTCAATGCGCATGCCGCCCCTTAGGTCAGGTGTAGGGCGGGACGGATAGCCTCTTGGAGGAGAAAAGTGTTGGCTTCCCACAAGCGGGAAGTCGCCTCCCTCTAACGATCCCAAGAGGACCCCGAAGAGGGGCTCCGCTGCGGGAGCCCAAGCAGGAAGGGCAATTGATAGTTAAATCTGCTGCCACAACCTCCAGAGCTGGTCGATGACATGCCAAGAGGCGATTCCAGTCGACCCTGGAAAGACAGTGAGGGAGGTTTAGTCGGTAGGGGGTGGAAGTAACACTCTTTCATGGTCACTACGGCCCCATGTCCAGTGCCTACTTAGCTTTGCTAGTTCAGGGCGATTAGCGTGTCCTGGCTACGAGCCCGACACCCTCTGCAAAGATCCTGCAGGAAGTGCGGAAATGATGCATTCCTTCATTGCTTTTCAAAAAAAAAAAAAATGGTTGACCGTTCCTGAGATGTGAGATTAATTGCGTCAGATTATAATTTCAGGTTATAGTTTTTTTTTTTTCATTATTCACTTAGTTCAAATATAAGTTTATTTCAGAAACAGTAATATAAAACATCTAACCGTAATTATATGTATAAACTAATTAAAGGTACTTCTTTCTTTTTGTTTCGTTTTTATTTCCAGAATATTTTATTCCTGTCGCAACGAGACTTGTGGCGCGAGAAAGACTATTGAGTTATTTGTATATTATAATAGTACGTGACAAAATTGTAATACAACGTATTACAATTATTGCTGCTGAGGTATATAATATAATAGCACATCTGTATATGTTATTGATCTATTTATTTACTATTAGTGATTAAACATGGTGTTTTTCTACTCCTGAAATTCCTTATATGTGATAACAGTTAAGTATAATTTAATCTCGTTCAGTTATGTCGACTGCTGTCCAACAGGCTAATTCTCAGGTTCTCTATCAAGTAGAGCATTTATTATAGAACATTAATCCCAACTATTCAATTACACAGTTTTAAACAAAATAATTACAAAGTATTTTTTGAGCCTCGCTTGAGGACAAAAAAAAGCGATTTAAGTGCACTGACAGTATCTGTCAGTGCAATAAGCTGGGATTAATCTAATTTTTTTTTCCGGCCACCGTGGCGCGAATGGTACCGTCTCGGCCTTTCATCCGGGTTCGAATCCCGGTCAGGCATGGCATTTTCACACACGCTACAATTCATTCATATCATCTTCTGAAGATATACCTTAACGGTGGTTCCGGATGTTAAACAAACAAAAAAACAAAATTTAATTTTTTTTTTCCAGGAATTCAAGCGTTCTTAAAGTGTGCATCTTTGCTAAGTTAATGGCTATAGTTGAGTTAAATTTCTGGAAGATCGGGAAGGATTTTGGTGTTCCAAACTCTAGATTTTTGCGTAATCTACAAATCTGGAGGTAACTGTTAAAGATTCCAGCCTAAGTTATAATTCCATAGCTCAACACAGAATGAAATACGAATGTGGTAAAAAAATATCCGACCTTATATTTATTGCGATGAAGAGTTGGAACGCGGGAGGCTGACCGTAACCCACCGGGCTGGTCTAGTGGTTAATGAGACATCCCAGATCAGCTGATTTCGAAATCGAGATTGTAAGGTTGAAATCCTAGTAAAGGTAGTTACTTTTATTCGGATTTGAATATTAGATCGTAGATACCTCTCTCTCTTTATCTGTTTAGCCTCCGGAACTACCGTAATGTATTACTTCAGAGGATGAATGAGGATGATACGTATGAAAGAGAATGAAGTATAGTCTTGTACAATCTCAGGTCGACCATTCCTGAGAAGTGTGATTAATTGAAACCCAACCACCAAAGATCACCATTATCCTTGATCTAGTATTCAAATACGTATAAAAGTACCTTTACTAGGATATGATCCTTAGAACTCTCGACTTCGAAATCAGCTGATTTGCGATGTCGCGTTAACCACTAGACCAGCCCGGTGGGCTACGGTCACCCTCCCGCGTTCCAACTCTTCATCGCAATAAATATAAGGTCGGATTTTTTTTTACCACACTCGTATTTCATTCCGTGTTGAGTTATGGAATTATAGCTTAGGCTGGAATCTTTAACAGTTACCTCCAAATTTATAGATTACGCAAAAATCTAGTGTTTGGAACACCAAAATCCTTTCTGACCTTCCAGAAATTTAATTCGATTATAGTCATTAACTTAGCAAAGATGCACACTTTAAGAACGCTTGAATTCCTAGTAAAAATTATTAAATTTTTTAAAATGATGCGGTGATAACTAACCTCACTTCTCGGGAGTGGTCGACCTGAGATTGTACAAGACTACACTTCATTAACATTCATCCTCTGAAGTACCTTACGGCAGTTCCGAAGGCTTAAAAATAAAAAAGAGAGGGAAGTTAACAGTCGTAGAATGCGGTCTTGATTGGTATTGACCGAGTATTTTTACTATTTTTTTGCAATTGTAGCCATTCGCTGCTTAGCGACCGTGAAAGTAAAACGTGTGTATAGGGCTTATCGTGTTTTCGTTGACATTCAAATCGACTAATCGTGTTGAACGGAGATTCTACATTAAACTTTGTAGAACCTTGGTATAACACAATTAGAAGCAGTAAGACAGATTAAAGTAACATTTGGCGGTTTTGTTACACAGATTAAAGAGTGATATTGCCGTTTCCAAGATGGCCGAACATCTATCAAAGGGATTAACATATCGGCAGACTTCCACCAACAAAAGTCGAGCAACATCGACGGGCGATGATTAGTGATCGTCGAATAACAATCGGTGAAGATGAAGTAGAAATTTCATACGGTTCGGTGCAATCGAACTTAACGGATGATCGCCGCATATGGGCGCTTCTCAATCGTGAACAAAAGAAACAAGGACTGCGAATTGCGCAAAACATCGTACTGAAATGTTCTAATGTAATTCTGATTTTATGAAAAAATAATATACCTGAGACGAAAGGTAGAACTATGTCTATGACCCTAAGACAAAGACATACATAGTTATCGGAAACACAGCATCGGAAAATACCAAATTATCCGCGGCAAAAGTAAAAAAGGTGATCGCGAAGCAGCGTAAATGTTTTGCTAACAGTTTATTTTTTTATTATCCAAGCATGGCACATCACGAGTACGCTCCACAAAGATAAACTCTTAATAAAAAGTACTACACAAAACTGTTCTTCGTCGGCCAAGAGATGCTGTGTACGAGATCACAGCTTTCGGGAAAATGGGCGATTAGAAAATCACAAAAAAGCTCCAACCAATGCATCACAAATTATGTAGAGGTTCTTAGCAAAACGCGGAGTCGAACGAAAACAACAAGTCTTTCTAACATCGTTTTTAGAATAAAAGTAAAAAATACAACAAAAAAATATGTTGTCGTTTTCGGCAATCTAAATTTAACTTAAAAATTCAAATATTATTTAAATCCAAAACCTTCACCAATGTATGCCTCTTGCATAGGTCGGATAGATAAATATTTAACTAAAATATTATGAACCTGAAACCAGTCAGATATTTTAATTTATTTCGTTTTCAAAATAAGGATATATTTTGAAACACCTAGCACTTTAATCATCTAACAACGCAATATTTTATCCCGCCTGCAATTGAATGGAAAACTCAAACTAACAAGAGAAAAACCATTACAAATATGTTAAAAATTATACAAACAGTTTAATTTTTTAGTTTTTTAAGTCATGAAATATTTCAAACATAATTTTTTTCCATGAAAGTTTACGTTAAAGTTGAGGTGGTCGTTTATAGATCTGTAGATAAATAAATATATTTTAAAATTCAGAAAAACAGACATTCATTACTAAAAGAGATGGTCGGCCTCCGTGGCGCGAATGGTAGCGTTTCGGCTTTTCATCCGGAGGTCCCGGGTTCAAATCCCGGTCAGGAATGGCAATTTTTCACACACGCTATAATCCATTCATCTCATCCTCTGAAGATATACCTTAACGGTTGTTCCGGAGGTTAAACAAAAAAAAAGGAAAAAAAATTACTAAAAAAAAAGTAAGTATATGAAATTACACAGTTAGAAATGTAACCGGTAACAACTACGTTGAGTTGAACAGTATTTTAAATTATCTATATAAAATTTAAATGAACGAAGATCTTTTAGAGGTTAATAACCTTTTGTTTACAAAATTATCTTTAAAATAAATCGTACCCAAATTATTTCGGTTGTCTTTTATTTTAGACTCGTTTATCTATCCCATCATTTCACACATAAGTCATGCAGACAAGAACCAAGCAACCTGTACACCTAGTTTACTACAGTAATATACCGTAGATTAGTCCGTGAGACCAGTCATCAAGTACTAGAAAAGCAAAACACGGTTTAACAACCGGCAGCATAACTACGTATATTTATTTCTCACCTGTTTTGCTTTATTATTATTATTATTTTTTTTACCTTGAAGTTGTTATTTTTGTTAATGAGTCTCCTTTTTTTTTAAATGAGATGGGAAATTTTCTGAAAGATCAGTTTCACTCATTAGTTTCTTTAGTCGGCATCAATGTACCGACAAATATAAACGACTTTTTAAAAGGTAGGTAGCCGCTATTAGTAAATAAAACAATCTTTAATTAAGATACGTTTACCCGACATATTATTTAGTTAAAAATAAATATACTTAGAAAAATGACAACAGTTATTTTAATTATTAATTTAATTGTAATTAGTCCTTAAAAAAAATAAATAAATAAAAAAATAACTGCCGTTAGTGATCGTAAATTAAGGTTACTGTTTTATAAATATAACATACGATCAATAAATATTTAATGAATTATGCGCGTAGGACATTAATTTAAATTCTTTAAACAAATAAAATAATTCATAGTACACAACTTAAGTTATTATGGTGATTAAAATTAATGTCCAAAGTTCATTAAAAACAAATAATTATGTCAAGTCAGTACGATTTTTTAATTTTTTCAAGTTATTAATTCGGTTTGATACAAACTTTTCTAGTTCTTCCATTTCCTTTTAATCTCTTTGTAGCTGCTACCTTTTCTACGTCATTTTGTGATTATCTTCTTACATTTTAATTTTTTTCTATGAAATCAATTACAATCTTAGTACAAAAATTTTAAGTATCAATTCAAATTTCCTTCCGGTTCACTGAATATAACTATGTTATATCGACCATGAAGAATTTTTTACATTAATTTTTTTTAAATCTAAAACTTAAAACTGACAATATCTAACTACTATAATTTTTCAATTTTAATTAAGTTTACATATACTAGTATACCCTCGACGCAGCTACGTCCGCGATATCAATGCTGCTTCACCCGCCGCAATATATTTTTAATAATAAACTTATTTATCTATTTATAAATAAAAATTATTTAATCGAGAATATTGTTTTTAGATTTTCTTTAAATACTGATGCAACGGCAAATAACATTTTTCATTAAAAATATAGAAGGAATATACGATAAATAACGAAATTTTGCATAAAGCTTAAAGAAAAAAAAAGGAAGAAATGAAAACTGAAAAATCTTTGTAAGGCTAATATATCTTATTAACGAATCGAAATAATCCAATATAAAATTGTAAGAAAAACCTCGATAAAGATAAAGGAAAAATGTACTACAATCCTCAATCTAGCATCCACGTCACTGAGGTTAGAGGCAAGGGGTGGGGTTAAAAAAGAGAAGATCCGAGACCAGGGACGGGTTGGCCTGCCATGCCGGACGTTTTGCCTGTAGGTGGGGAGGCTCGACCTACAGGCTATGACGCGCCCCCGGGCTCAGCTATACTTAATTGTAGGAGCGGCCCGGGGGTTTAGGAAAAAAAATTAAGGGATAATAAAGTATAAGATACTAAAGTAAGATTTCCACCTTAAAAGTTAAGAAAAACTTGAAACTTACTCAATACCACAGTTGCATGTGAAACAAGTTTCACATGTTTAGTATACGATAAGCTCCGTCTTCTTAAAATCCAAGCAAAATTTTGGTCATCCCTTGTCGTAAGGGTTAATCATACTAAAAATTATTTCAGACAAAAGTTTTAAGTGATGTTTAGAGAACTAAAGACCACATTAAATCGATTCGATACTGTGCCTCTTAAGGGAGATGTGATTTTTTTTGTCTTCGAAACCCTATTTTTTCCACTTCCTGGACCAATGGTCGGTTAATATAAAAAATTTTACTTAGATAAGTTTCAGGCCCTTATCCAAAGAATAGTAGCAAATTAAAAACGAATTCAATATTTTAATTAATGAGAAAGTTGTAGCGATATTTTGTTTTTTCAAAAAAGCCTCCCGTTAACGAACTAGATCGAGATTTTGGGTCATTATATTTTATCGATATCGATCGAGATTTTTGGGTCATTATCTATTTGAAAGTGATTACGGCAGTTATCGTACCCACAAGAAAGTAAAATATATGAAAGTGTATATATAAACATTTATACTGACAATGGTTTTGGGATCTGGTGTGAAACGCGAAGATATGTCGAAATTTTCCGGAAGTGGTACCCATGGTACCCATTAGAGCAGGTAGCATTCTTATGAAATCTACCTAAAAAGGAAGAAAAGAAAATTGAATAATTCTTGTAAGGCCAACACATTTTATTAATGAATCGAAATAATTAAATCTAAATCGATAAGTAAGGATATCGATAAATCGATAAATACGTCGCGGATTCACCCGTGCTATTTGGTTATATGCATTTCTCGTCATAGTCAGAAGACGTTTCGGTGTTCATGGTTCCCTTCGTCCGCACTTACCGTCCCGCCAGAGGGCTCTGCCCTTGAACCCCGCTGTGTTCATTAAACTCATCCTTATGAAAATAATAGTGATAAATACAAATTATAACCTGTACAATTTATAAAAATACTACCAGCGTATTGTAATTTAATCAGGGCAAGAGTTTGATCAGTACAGGACCCGAAATTTTGAGCGATCTAAGAATGTAGTTTTAAAACAGTCGGCATCTATCATGAAAATAATAATAATAATAACTGGTCAACCGTGCAATCGGGTAAAAGTATACTTTTCCCGGTTCTTACGTTTCCAACAAATACCACTAGGAAGGTGATCGTATCTCATTTTTCATTTTTTTTTTTTAACTTTTTTATTATTTTTATTTTATGTTAACTAGTGGCAGGTGCAGCTCGTCGCGTCGCACATACACCAACAATGGCTGTTTGGTGGAGCCGCCGCACCGTACACCAATTAAAAACTGAAACTCAAAAAAACCCGAAAATTGGTTTTAGATATACATCAGTAGAAGAACGTATTTACAAATTTTCATCAACTCTATCTTCAGTAGCTTTTGCTGGGCGTTGATGAATGATTCAGTCAGTAAGTCAGGGCAAGCTGCTTTATATTTACAGATATATATGTATATATTTAAATCAGAATATGTTAGTAAACGTACAAAACTAAAACTATAATTACATATACCCATTTTTTTCCACATTTCATTTAACTTACTTCATTTGAAAGCTAGATATGATCCTCTAATTCTTTAATAAAGACGACAGTTAAACAATTGCTAGATCGTGGATACCGGTGTTCTTTGGTGGTTGGGTTTCAATTAACCACACTTCTCAGGAGTGGTCGACCT
>JAAAKQ030311258.1:0-10021 GCA_010016005.3 Zanna intricata
AGCGTGTGTGAAAAATGCCATGCCTGACCGGGATTCGAACCCGGGACCTCCAGATGAAAGACCAAGACGCTACCACTTGGCTAAAGAGGCCGGCTATTATTATTATTATTATTATTATGACAGTTTCGAAAATTATAGGTAACATTTAAATTAGTTCTACTGTTTCCATCTTATCACCCTGACTTAAATTCGATATAAATATTTTGGAGTCAAGTGAAAGTGCAAGTAGCTAAAAGAAATACAACTTTTAAAATCTCTGACGTTCTTAAATAGCTGAAGTGGTATTTCATAAAGTGACTAAAGCTGTATGAAATAATGTCTCCGAGCATGTTGTCAACATTAGAAAACAATACATTGAAGATGAACATTTGTGTGATGTATGCATCGACAATTTTGAGAATTAAATGAGAATTTAGAATCGAATACGAGCTCTTTAAAATCTACCAACGACAGCGGCTTCATAATTTGCGAGTTACAACAATAAAGCGAGTAGAAAAAATAATTATTTAAAGTACTTATAGTAATAATAATAATAATAATTGCGATAAAAAAATAGTTTTAAGTAAATAGCATCTTATGTATTTTTGGTTATAAATATCCTCTATGTTAAAGTGACAATGTTTTCAGTCAGCTTAGTACCATGCCAAATGTATTCTGAATGCTAGTAGCTTTTTGTACCACCGTAAGTGCCAATAGTTCTATACCATTTGATTAAATAATATTACTCGTAATATAAAATGTAGGTGTATATATATATATATATATATATATACACTTACATTTTACAAACATTTATATAATAAATTAATATCCATATTCATTTAGTTATTAATCATGAACATTAATTAGATTTTTATTAATTTAACAGTTAAAGTTGAACAATTGAAAACAATAGAAAATTTTTACAAAAATGATATTTCGGGAAATAGAAGTATTACTACAGATACAAGCAAAGATCAATCTAAAAATCATTGCTTTGCCTGTATTGAAGGTTATATATTTTACGAATCAAAACGAGTACAGTTTAATTTAAAACTGATAAGAAAAACAGGCGAAGTAATTCTTCCTGAAGATAATAAAAAATATTTGTTAGCTCAAGACATTGTAGCAAATTACAGAATGTATATGAAAAACATTAATCGCTGGAAGGAAGTATGTGATAAGTACGATCCTAAGAATTCAGAAACAACTCGAGACGTGGAAGATATACTTAAAGGAATCGGAATTAAATATTTAATTAATGGTGGAAAAGTTCAAGGAATTAATAAATGCATCAAAACTTTTGTTGATTCAGTAAGTAATTTTACATGTATGCTTTTTATTAGAATATGTCAGTCTTTCCTGAAATACTGCTAAATTTTCAAATTGGCGCGTTTGTTGTAAAAATATTGAAATTAAACTATTTAAAATAAATTAGTAATCTTGTAATTTTATTACTACTATTTATTATTTATTATTATGTAATGAATTTCCAGAACACTAAAACAGTAATCCTTACCCAGATATATAGAATAGAAACATACAGCAGGTCCAGTGAGCGGCTGTATATTTTTTCTGAATCTAATAGGTCTATTTTAGAATAAGATAGATGCCTGAGCAATTATTGAAGTATAAGTAAACGAAGAGGGATATCTGCTTCCTTTTACATTACAAAAATCTAGCAAATCTTTTCCTAAGCTTACATAAGCCACTGGTTTAAATTTTTTAATACAGGTAGATTATTTTTACCCTGATAATCATTTGTATTATATTTCTCATTTAATGGTTTTTTTTTCGTATAATGAAAAATTTTAATTATTTTAAATCGATTATTTTTATACCGATTTTACTCGATTATACCGATTTTTAACCGATTATTTTTCTAGTTAAACTTGGGGCTTTGGATTTTTTCCAACAGAGACCCAGAGGTAGAGATATTTACGCTACAACAACTTCCTCCAAATAGGTTCGGTTGATCTTGACCTACATTATAGATTCCACCTGGCTATCCCATCGTAAAGAGCGGGGCAATGGCGATCGATCACACACCGCTTTAGCACAAAGCGGGAATTTAGCTTTGAAATCGTCTCTTACCAGGGCTGTTTTTAGCCAACTGTCTACGTATCTCCACTTAATAGTGGACTCTCTAGCCAAAGCTCGAAAGCATCGTATGAACAGTTCATCCAGATATATCAACTAAAAAAACAGCGCTATCAAAATCTCTTTTCGGGCAAATCCTGAGCTGCTGACGGAGCGAATTATCGCCAAGACACTGAGACCACAATAATATTGGTACTGCTGTCAGCATCACAGATATACTACCTCTCAATGCCAATGCTGTACTGGCTTGCTGTACAACATTAATCGGATTTACCTGTCTTATAACATCTTAAACCAAATTGTAGACCCTCTGCTTTTTGTTTGAGTTCATTTAGAGGAACTTTCATTTTCTACTTTTTAGCAATATTTACTAACAGTTCTATGTCTGTCTGATAGCTTTGTAAGCTGGCTATCTTTGTATTTTTTTGCACTCAGGCATTATCTTTGTTATAATTAGCCAGTACCTACCGCATTAAAACTTGTATTTCTTTATTTTTTGTTACAATTGATGAAGGAGTTGTAAACAACTAAGGATGCAAATATAATGCTTCTATTTAACTTTTTCATATTCAGATCTATATATACTGTGTAATGAATTTTATGTAATTTGAAACTTTGGCTACATTTTTTCCCTCCTCCCTGGGTTGGATCTACAATGAAATATTGCTCATTCCAAGGGAGTGCCCTCCCACTCGCCGGCTATCAGTCAGGCGCGCAGGTCAGCCCTCCGGGTCTGGATTTTACTCAAGTGCCTTGCCTCTAATCGTCTACAGAGGCATGGAGGCAAGGCCGGGCTATGTCGTTCCTAGCTCCCACTTCTAATGGCCGGGTTTCGGTGTTTTCTTTTTATGCAAACTCTAACAGAGAGCGCCCGAGACCACTCCCCACCATTTGGTGTCTATTTCTTTCTCGTTTTTTTTTTTTTACACAAGGTCGAAACACGCACTAATACCCTCTTAACCTGTCGGTCTCCACTTTCCTTCAGAGCATAGCGAGTGTGGTAACGAATCTGTTCACGGTATTCCAGGATTTCCATGAGCGAAGCATATGTGGGTCATAACTTCTGGAGTTACGTTAGACAGGCTATTCATCTTGCGAATATCTTCCCACGCAGGACAATCAAAGAGAGCACACTCTCTTTGATTTTCTTTGATTGTGAAGTAACCACCGGAAAGGAGCAAAAGACACATTCCGGGGATTCTCTTTTTCCAATTCTATGCAGGTAACTTTCATAAGCGTGCTGTCCAGTGTAAGCCAGCGTGAGAAAGTAGTTCATTTCCCGTCCCTCCTGCCACACCATGTATCCAAATCAGGAATGAGTCGTCTTATCCATTGAGCCTTATCACCCGCAGCCCATCAGGCTCTCCATCTGCATCTGACATCAGTTTGAGCCTCAGTTTTATCTCTGCCACCGTACCATTCGTACCTCTTTTCAATCAATAGGTCAATTGGAGACACCGTCGAAAACACACAGATCGCCTCGTAGAACACCGTGCGGTAGGCAGAGACTATTCCTAATAAAATAAGGAATAATATTATTCCTAATAAATGGTTTGTAGATAATATAAGTTCCTTATCTTTAATATGGCCTTATAACAATCAGAAGCAACATACAGCAAGACAGAAGAAACCAATAAGACGATTAGTCTGCGTTTGGCCAGTCGGGGAGCCACCTTATTAGACATTAAAATCTAGAGGGCTCTAACAGCAGTGTCAGCCCTTCAACCCGCATATCTAATGTGCTCGCTAAATGATATGGAGCGGTCGATTAATACACCAAGATATTAAAAACAGATTTGGAGTCCAATCGATGGTCTCCGATACTCAAATTGATTGTTCTAACTTGTCTAACCCAAGCGAGCACGATGAACTCACATTTGCTTGAAGCGAGTTTTAAGCCTTGTCCCTCCATCCATGTGCTGGCTAATGACAACAACTCTTTTCCTTTCTCCTCGATCTCCATTTCGGTTTTGCTGGCAACCAATATCGCTAAATAAACAGCCTAAGCTACTATTTCAGTACTTTCGTACAGTTTGATTCTTAATACTCCATCATACATAATGAACCATAAAAGGGGGCCAAATTCCGAGCCCTGCGGTACACCACGGGTGGTTTTGAAGCAAATTCTAGAATTTTCTGTATTGTCGTAAACCTATCTATTACGTAGATATTATCGAATTTGTCTCTGACGGTATACCCTTATCCCACAGTTTCTTAATGCCACCATTATTGCCCGTGATGTTACAAAACCGAAGGCAATCTTAAAATCTAGTAGTATTAACAGTGGAAGCCTTCTGGTCCTTCAGGTACCTCTTCTGACCTCCTCAGGCCATGTAATTACCTTTCTTACAGCCTGGAACGTTGTTTGCCCCCACCGAAAACTGTACTGATGATCATGCAGGTCGCCAGTTTCGCCCAATTCTTCTAAAATTCTATTTGCGAACATTCTTTCAACGATCTTGCATAAGTTGTTTATAAGGCATGACGGGCGATACTCCTGTGCTATGTCCTGATCTCTATGTTTAGGTAAAACACCAACTACGACTCCTTCGAACATTTAGGAAAGACGTTATCTTCAAGGCCATTATTAAATGCCTCTACCAACGACCAATGAGAGAAGAATGCTCAAGAAAGCATGCTAAGAATGTATTATTATTAATCGTGTTCCCTGTGTTTTTATTATAGCTCACTATGAATGCGTGTAATCTATTTATAAATGCTGTGTAGTCCTTCTAGTCGAATTGGGTGAGACATAAACCCCGATTAAAATTAACTCCGAAGGCTCGATGGCCACTATAAACTTGCATCTATTCTTCAACTGTCATACCAACCTACCACTAATAACCCTAATTGCCAAATCACTTACAGCTTTGGCTTGCTAGAAACTCTTAACAGCCTCAAATCGATTTGGTTCCAAGATTAACAGGAAGTCTATAGAATGCTGAGCTGCCAACTCTTCCACAAGATCGTGGGAGAGTTGCGTTTAACTCCGGTTTGCGTTTGTCAGCATCAACTTAATCATTTCTGGATACTACGCATAACCAGCCTCTGGTGCGATGAGTGACTCTTCCATAATCTAAATATTTCTTTGGTTCCTTACACTCCTTATCTTGTGGCCTTTACCACTACAGTTAAAACAGAGTTCAGTGCGATTAGATCGCTTGAAATTCGCACTTTTGTCTCTAGATCCCCAGGATCTATAGCACTTGCCTTCGTCTTCTCTTGTTTGAGCTCAGCAGTGGACCCACCCAATTTTAATTCTAGCCTCTATAAGTTTCATCCCCACTTGATGAGATGTAACTATGGTTACGTTTTTTGTTTTGCAGTATATGGGTCAAACTGACGTAATTTTAAAACTATAGGATGATCCTAACACCTGTGCAATGGCATCTTGCACTTCCAGCTTTGTAGTACGAGCATCTATGTCTTTAATGTGGGAAATGGCCCTTCTTCCTGCCCTTGTCCTCATGTCTACTTGTAAATCAGCTATATATGCTGAATGTTTTAAATTTTTTGGCATAATGAGTCGATCCAAATAATTAATTACGTTTAATTACAGTACCTATTGAAAAATTATAACTAAACCTCACAAAAAGTAAGCATATAAATTGCAAAAAATCTAAATCGCCGCTTTTTCAAAATTATTTTTCGAAATATTGTTAATTCTTTTATAAAAATTTACAAAACACCAAACTTTGTTACTGGAAGAATTTTTACATTTTTTTCTATGAAATTAATACTTAGATTTTATCTGAATAACAGTTTCATTGTAGAGTTTAGAAGAAAATAATTAATTCGTCTAATTTGTCAATACCACTAATGTTAATAATAACTGATTATTATTATTATATTTTAATACTAGGTTTTTTTTCAGTCGGAGTGGAAAATTAACAATGAAATCGATGAAGATGAATACAATGACGAATAACCTAAATTATGGCAACGCAGGATTATTTTTATAAATTAAAAGCATGTAACTAAGTCTATAATTTTTATGTAATGAATTTGATGGTTTTTGTGTTTCCTTTAATGATTTTTTTCTCTTTCTTTAATAAAGTACCGTAGGAATTTTCTAAATCGAGTTCTTCTTAATAAAGGTTCAATGACTCACGAAATCCTAAAATCTTAATATAACAGCAGTAAAACGAAGTTATCGTTGTTATTGCATAACAACAGGATATAAGTGACAAGTATTTAAATTTTTAATTATATTTTATGAAGATGTATAAAGCTATATATTGATAAATGTCTTATTAAAATTTAATCTAAATTTATTTTCCTTTGTTAAAACATTACCTTCTGTAGTTCATTTTTGTAAGTTCAACTTCTCTGATACCCGAATTTGAATCAAAGCTTTCTTTCTAATATTTATTTAATTCGATTTAGAAAATTTTTTTCTTATAACAGGATAACATCAAGTTTATAATTATTAAAACAATTATTATAATGTGAAAAGAATAAAACTATTAATATTTATTTCGTTTTATCATTTTCACCCAATAAAGAAAAACAATTTTTTAGTAATATTTTCTTAAGTGTCGTGATATATTTAGTTATTTTATTTTAAACAAAATTATTTATTAAAAACATTGGTTTTCGCAACATCACAGAACTAAAGAAATAACATTATTAGTATTATTACTACTACATAACCATTAATTAATACTTTTTTTGGATATTTTTATTTGGGAATATGAAAAACGCTTTTGTATTATTATCGTTCGAAACAAACATAATACTCGTGCAATATTAAAAAGCAAATATAATTAAATAATTATTAACCAGGTTAATCTGTATTCGCACTGCCTTAAGAAACAAGAAATTCGATAACATTATGAATATGTTCGATGTTAGCTCCGAATTTAAATTTACGACGCAATGTCGCATAACTCAATGCAACACAGTGCAGCGAACACAAACAGGTGCATCGATCTGACTAGTTAGGTCTTAAAGTGTAAGAGTATATGCTCTACTCGAAAACAAGAATTAACACCTCCTTTCTACGAGTATCCGGGTTGAAGAGCTGCATGGCAGCATAATATTTTTGATGTATTGGGGTTTTTTACCCAATGTAGTAGTTCAGCCGCCTTTTCACCTTCCTCGAACAATTTGTTGATTAGAATTAATAAGATCGTTATTACACAACTGGTGAAAGACGGTTGGCTGCATGCGACTATTGTGCATGTGACTATTACTTTTATGTTGCCAAGGTTTAACTAAGGTATTGCGTTATGAATTAAGATGTTTAGAATACAAATATTCTATTGCTTCGAATGCACTACACGAATCGATAAAACGGAGGATATTGATATTGATATTGGTTATTGATATTCAAAGCATTATTCATGGTATACATTTCAGTATTGTAGACACAGATAATGCCAGGTAGTCCAAAAATATACGTTCTGTCACTTCCAATGAAAGCGCATCCAAGAGTGGTATTGTATTTCAACCCATTTGTTTATACTAATGCTCTTGTAATTTCTTCGATAGAAATTGGTAAAACATTTACTGAAATAGGATACGAGTTTTTTATTTTTTATTATATATGGTGAGGTTATAATTAAAATTTATCTGGCCGAATCTCCACAGATGATATAAACAAGATTTGTTTGAGAAAATAGAAGATATGTCAAAATTTTAAGTTACAGTAAACACTGAGCACAAATACCCATTGATGCTGTGGAAAAATCCATGAACGGAGCGGATGGCTTTCTTTTCGTTGTAAATGAGAATTGGCTAAGAATGCTTTAAAAACGGGTAATTCTTTAAAAAACGATATGATACGGTGAAGAGTAGGCAATACAATCATAATTCAAACGAGACCGAATTAAAAAATATTAAATACCCAACGTATATAATCGGTCGGCTCTACACTCTGTGTTCCCACCACCGCCTCCCTCTGACGTCATCGCTCATCCCTCCTTTACTCTCCTAGACGAAACATAAAGTAAATCAATCCTCCCAACCTAATATAGAAAAAAAAAACAATATATAAATATGTACATATGCCGGCCTCCTTGGCCGAATGGTAGTGTCTGGCCCTTTCATCCGAAGGTCCTAGGTTGGAATCCCGGTCAGTCATGGCATTTTTCACACGCGCTACAATTCGTTCATCTCATCCCTATGAAGGTATACTTAATTTCGGTTCCGGAGGTTAAACAAAATATATATATATATATAAAGTAAAAATAATAAAAATAAAATTCCCGCGCACTTGCTTTTAAATCATGCTTTGTGTTGAGTAATAAACTTGCTCATCCCGGGCTTGGCATCGATTTATTGGCTGTATTTAACTGAACACGGTGCAGTTGCGTCATTTGTTTATTTGAATGTTGTTTTCTAAATGACTTCAACAGCCGTTTTGTATAAATATGTTGCCTGACGTTCTGGATGGATTTACACAGCAGATTTTTCAGTATAAGACTATCCCCCAAGAGCAGCTAAGAGAAGGGTAATAATGTTGGCTATATCATCTGGTTTATTTTATGCATCGCCAATTTGGTATCCAACTGTGGGAAAAAGAAGTTAATCTTCGTAGACTAATCAGCGCCGACAGGAACTCACTCCTGGAAGTGGTTTCTGCTTATAGGACCGTTTCCTTCCACGGGATTTGTGCGTTAACTGGGGTTCCCCCTATAGACTTCCTTTTTTCGTGTACGTTATTTAAGATACAAAGGTAAAGATAGAAGGTAATCTAGAAATATAGTGAGACGAGAGTGGTGCCCAATTAAGTGGGAAAATGAAGGTGCCGTCTGGACCTTCTCCAGATTTCTCCAGACGGCTCCAGATGGCAGAAGAGGATATTCCCTGATTTGGTAGCGTGGTTGGCGAGGGCGCATGGAAATATAGATTCACCTAGCTCAGCTTAGTATCAGGCCACGGATATTTGTATGCGTATTTACACAGATTTAGAAGATGAGATACGGCTTGCTGCCTCTTCTTTAATGACGGTGAGACAGTGGAACATATGTTCTTCGGTTGTTACAGATGGGATGACATTAGAAGGACTTCGGAAATTAGAAATTTCAGACTGGAAACTACGATAGTATATGTTTTCCTCCAAAGATGCCTAGGGTGACATCGAGCAAGTGATTACAACAGTAAGACAAAAAGAAGATTATGATAGAAGAAGAGGCTTCTAAGGTTACTACAAGAATGGGGAAGGAAAGTATAGCCCCACTCGTCAGGTGTGGAATGCTCAGGTGTGCCACATGCGATGACCGACTGGGGACTTTTGAACTTCCCTATTAAAGTTAAGTTAAGCTCAGACTGAAAAATCTGGAAAAAAAACAGAGAGAATAAGTCATGTCCGGCCCAAAGTTAGACCCGATTAATTGAGATGAATAAAGTGTAAAAAACCTTATCCTACTTTTCTAGTGCCCTACACTCTGGAAGTCCTGTCAGAGTGAAAGATTCTTCATTTGGGTAGCATTATACTTAATTGTAGATCCGACCCTGGAGAGGGGGAAAAAAAAGGTCATCTTGTGTGCTGTATTTGCTCACTTAATTTTTATTTTGTTTTGCAATAGTAATTGTAAACTTTTAATGATAAATAGATGTAAGTACTGATTATATAAATATAATAATTATAACGTTTAAATGTCAATGTTAAGAATTCCATACGCTTAATAATATGATATTGTATTTTTCTGTTTATTTTTTTTAGTAGTTTTTTCTTTTCAGTTTATATATATATATATATGTGTGGTTTTATATTTCATTTATATTTTAATTACGCACATTAAATATTATTTATTGGTATTAGTTTCGAATTTTTTATTTGCGAATTATAAATTATATTGTTCGAGTTAGAAGAAAAAACTTATAAATATATCATATTATGTATTATTTTCATTAAATAGTAATATTAATTCGACACTTTCTTTTTCAGAATAAAAAATATTATCAATAAGTTTTAATTCCATACTAATAACCGCGC
>JAAAKQ030311269.1:0-10021 GCA_010016005.3 Zanna intricata
TAGGTTAAGGTTAGGTTGATTAAGGTTAGTACAGGATGAACATACTTCTGAAATTTACTTCAGATGACTGCAAATGCACTATCATTATCATTTAAAAAATATTTCTAATATTTTTAGGAAATGTAGTTTTTTATTATACAAGACCCAATAAAGCTTGCTGAAAGCCTACACAAAACAATGATCAATATGCTACTGAATTCTTATAAATAGCTTCTTTTTTTTATATAGGAAGCCAGCAATTCATTCCAGTAAATAAAATATCAAAAATCCCTCACATTGGAATCTGACCAGAAAATTAATTATTAATATTCATATTTTATTTGATAAAATTATTGATGGTCTATGTAAATCATTGTATCCATTTTACTTATTAGATACTGTAGATTAAATTAATTATGCGATAAATAAATTAAATTTGAAGAAAATAATTTATTTAATGTAATACATCTAGTTGATTCCTATCAAGTTAGAGGGTTGATCAGTTTTAAAAGCAATGTAGCCATAAACTAACCAGTTGGTATTTTTAGTATAGTCTCCTAGAAAAGCTAGTGGGTCATTCCATGTCAAGTGGACTAGGGGTCCCTCACTTGACCATCTCTAAAGTTCATCAAATTTTGCATGGATATTTACTACGGTCTTAATTGGCATTTTACCACATTGTAGCTTTTCATCTGCTACTGCTGATTTTTTTGTGATCTCTTGAAAAATGATACTAACGGGTAGTTTGTGCATAAATGAAAAAATTCTAATTTTGACTTATAATTTTAAAGGCATAATAAAGCAATAGGTTTGAGTTTTAATATTTTCGGTTAGAATTTATGCTGAATTCAAATATGTTATTCACAAATTTCTTTTAGCAGCTGGTTGTGAGATATAGCAATTGAAATTCAGCTAAAAAGTTGATGTGACATTTTGTAAAAATTTGAGCTAATATAATTCCTTATCTACAACTTTAATCAGAACGAGATTTTGTAACCTAAAAAAGGGCATAATTGTGCGTAATATCCTATTTCAAAGTCACTGGAGGTTTATGTCAGGAGATATTCATCATCAAATTTGGTAAAAAATGTTTTAGCTCGATTTTTTACCTACCTTTGAAAGTTTGTATCTCCAGTATACCTTTTTAGATTTTGTTAGTTTTATAATAATTAGAAAGAACAACTTTTAAACTACAAAATCCATGCAGTTTGTGGTAGAGAAAGAAGTGGTAGAAAGATAGTTGAAAAGTAATGTATTTTTCATACAGGGAGCAAGTTTTCCGTGATATTTATGGATTACATGAATACTTTCCAGTAGAAAGTAATTTTTTATTAATTAATATCATGCATTTTGCTGCCAGTTAATACAAAGTTGTTAATTGTATTGGCTGTACCTAGCCTCCTATTGAATACAGAGGGGACAGTTTCAACTAATTATATCTGTTATGGCTAGCAAAATTTTTTAAACTATTTATTACACATGCACAAAAATACTAAAATCATAAACAAAAGGAAATATAGTTGCAGAAGTAACAGAGTGCAATAAAGTATTACAATATTGTAAAATAGAACAGTAACTTAATAAAATAAAAATATCTAAAGTAGTCGCAAACATTTCAGCATAATACTTTTAATGTACTTCAAATTCTCTTCAGCTGAAATTGTTTCTTAATCACACTCTGGATGTAATCTAAATACATGTACTATCGTCCTGATGATGCTGTTGATAGTGCTTCAAGAGTAGCAACAATATGCTGTTCTGGATTCCAGCAAGTGTCCTTTCTAGGAGTCTAATGATAAGAATGAGCTGTACCATGTGAGTGCATAAAACTAATGAGGGCATCATGTTCTGTAAAAGATATATCACATATATTTCCAGTCCACCAAGTATTGTCATATATGCAAGCTACATACTGGTCCGGTTGCAAGTTGGTAAATGATATGCCTTGAGTAGGTTTATCCAGTTTCATAAACATCAGCTTCAGATATTGAAGTATCATTTAAGACTCTGCTGACTTGGTTTAAACTAGCTTAGATTAGACTCAGCTTAGCTAACTGGCTTAAACTGGTGGTTCTCTCTTGTTCCAGTAACTGTGTGACCACTACTAAACCAGCTTTCCTCTTCAGGTTGGATTCTCTCAACTTCTTCTATTGGAATAACAAGAACCTCATTCTTCGTATATTTTTTACAAAATTCAAAAAATCTCTTGGTATCAATATCTGATTTCCTGTAAGTTTGCTGAAGACTGGCATGTGCTACTAATTTTTTTGTATTACCTCCAATTCCATCACAAGGTGATTTTCTGTGACCAAAGAAGTTCCATTCAACTGTTATCCTAAAGTCTTTTTCATGGAGGCAAAAATTGATAAAATTTTTGAAATTCTTCTATTGAGCAGCTGAACCATTATCACTGAAGTAGTGTATATGCTTTATTTCAGTCACTGTCTTCAAGTATTCTATCAGTTCAGTCAACAATATATGAACAGCAATTATATTATGGCACAGACAATCTCACTGAACCATGCAAATTCTAAGATTCTGAAGCTCATTTTTATTGTAATAAATCATGATTGGATGTAGTGTAGCTTTGCTGTTTTCCCAACAGAATTCCTGTAATATTTCTTCAGTTGTTTTAAAATGAACTTTGATGTTTTGAAACAAAATGATGGCATCAGGCAAAAAGCCTTTAAGGAAAGTCTGTCTGTATGAATAAAATGCTCATATTCTATTAATTCCTCCAATAGTCCAGTCATTTGGTAGTTTTACCAGGAAAGTTTTCCGGGAGTTTTAAAAATTGGTAATTTTATAGATTTTGATATGCTCTTTCTGAATTTCAACTTTGCCACCTCGTATCTTTGCCGCTCAAGCCGCGATATTGGAAAAATGGCACATAAAAACAGTTTTTGATAATATCTCCTTTCAGACTCATTTTACAATAAAAGCATTTATATAATAAATTAAACTAGAGAAAATGTCCTACAATTTATGTAACAAACTTTTTCTTTGTAATATCAATACTTTTAGCGTACAAGCGTCGCTAAGTCTACTTCAACATGCGTGTTGGCCAAAAAACTCATTTCCACACCATCTTGAAGTAGAGTAAGTGGCGCGGTTTTTTTTTATCGTGGTATCCTCAGCAAGCCTAATCCACATGCAATGTTCTATTCCAAAATTTACCGCACTTCTCTTTCACTTCGCTGTTCTTGATGGACCAGGTTTTGCAAGTTCATCGTCTTCAGTACTGATTGAAACGTCAGACAGTAATCTCTTTCACATCATCCATGATGAGATTATCAGTTTCATCGCAATCCTCTTCGTTCTTGATTTCATCATATGTTTGCTTGAAAATAGTTGTCTTGTCTTCCTCTTCATTGCTATCTTGTAATGGAACTTGCGAATCATAGGTACCACTACAATTTGAACATATAAACTTTCTAGAGCTCATAATGATGATTTGGGTCAAGTGATTGTTGAGCGTCTCGAGCATGTTAATGATTTGGTCGCAGCCGAAGCACACTATCACAACTTGTGCATGAAAAAATTGTACCAAGCACCACCAACTGAAGAAATTATAAAAAAAGGGTCTGTATGCAAACGAGATCGATACTGCGATGCAGTAAATTTATTCCTATCTTGAGCAGAATTCCGAAGAGTGTCAGTTTTCTCTGGATGAACTGATAACCAAAATTGAAGGTGATTATCGTCTACACATAAAAACGGTGAAAGCACAACTCCTCAAAAAATATGGTGATGATATTTTAATTGCCATCACTGCCAATAAGGCTTCTGTAGTTTGTTTCCGAAATACACGGTTTAAGTTATTGACAGAAGCCTGGTACAACCAAAAAAGTGACAACAAGACTGAAGAAAGTCGATGTATTGTAAAGAGCAGCAGCAATCGTTGTAGAGGATATTTGTTCTATGGTGCCGAAATCTTTCGTATCATCATTACAGGTCGGAGTAGCAGCATTTTTGTTTCAAAAGTATGGATCTCGACGCTTAATAGATACATTATCATCTCTTGTATTTTGCTCTTTGTACAATGAAGCAACGCTGTTTGAAGTTTCAGCTATAATGCGCTCACCGTTGGATATTGATGATAACACATTTTCATAATTTGTTTTCGATAACGCCGATTTCAACACGCAGACATTAGATCGTCATAACATTTTTCATGCCATGGGGGGTATCCATTGTATAACACCTAGAGAAGCTATCACTTCCAATCAAATTATTCAACAATTAAAGCAAATGCTGTCTGCAAAAGTTGTAGGTAGTTTTGGTACCATTGCATTAAAAACATCTGTAAAGAGAAATGATGACCAGCCTCTGTATTTCAGAGCATAGGAAATCATTTCCTTGTATGGTGAGGACTCCAAATTAAGTAATGCTCTCGTAAGACTAAGTGGATTCCATTTATTAATTTCGTTCACGAGATCAATCAGATACATAATGACTGGAAGCAGATTAAAAGTGCTCTTCAATGAATGCCATTTATGCATTGAATTCAATTGACAAAATTATGGCAGAAAACTCATATGTTGACTCATTTTTCAATTGCTAAAACTGTCCTACAATCAATAGATTTCACACTCGATCTCAGTGTAGAATTAAAAAGAATTTTATACAATTTCGATAGGTCAATGGTGCTCATGGAGGACCAGGAAAAATATTACAAAGAACTTGCTGAGAAATTTGAGAATCAATTGATTAAATTTGAACAACATGCTACAGCGAAATTATGGGTGCAATATTTCTGGATGGTTACACTTGTAAGAAATTGGTAGTGCTGGAATTTCTAAAATCGTTAGCAGCAATTTCTATACTGTAAAATTCAAACAGAATGACAGACAACAGAAGCAGCAGCACAACAAAATTTGTTCCGGAACCTATCACCAGGTTCAGTAGTATATGGGAATGAACAAAATTCAGAGCAATGGGGGTGGAAAAGGAACAAGAATGGGTTAATTCCTGTCACCACACTCAAGCCCCCAGCTCCAGAAACCTTGTTAAAATTGATTTCTTGCAAAAGCAAAACGGGATGTCAAAAAGCCTGTGGATGCAGAAAGGCTGGGTTAAAGTGTTCTGTTATATGCAAGAATTGTAGTAATAATTGTGATAATTTGCAAGTTCTATTACAAGATAGCGATGAAGAGGAAAAAAACAGAGACTGTTTTCAAGCAAACGTATGATGAAATTGAAAACGAAGAGGATTGCAATGAAACTGATAATCCCATCGCTGATGATGTGAAAGAAATTACTGTCTGTGATGTTTCAATCGGTACTGAAGACTAAAACTGTTTTTAGGCGCCATTTTTCCAATATGGTGGCTCGAGCAGCAAAGATACGAGGTGGCAAAGTTAAAATTCGGAAAGAGCATATCAAAATCTATAAAATGACCAATTTTAAAAACTCCCGGAAAACTTTCCAGGTAACCTCTTTTTTGAGATCCAAATGACTGTACTAAAAGTCATACTCTTTAAGCTCATCTAATACACGGGAGTTCAATCCAGTTTTTGAAGGACAATACTCACAATGTTGTAGCATGCAATCTTTAGATGCAGAATTTCTAGATTGGGAAAATTCATCATCTTCAAAAAATTTGAGATCCCGTTGTCTAATACCATCCTTCAATTTTTTCCTCCTTTTTTTCTGGTGTAATCAAAATACCAACTTCAGATTTGAGCTTCCTGACCTACCTCACCATTCACATTGAAACCTGGAATTCGTCAGCTGTTTTGTCAATATTCCAGCTACTGGATGCCAACATGAAAATCTGAACTTGTTGTGAGCAAGCTCAGATCAAAAGTTTGGCTTTGAGCTCTTCAATCAGGATACTCAGATCAGTACATCCTTAGCACTGCTTACTCTTTAATGTTTGCATTATATACAATGCAGCAGCAGTTGCTGCTATAGCATCTTGTGCTCTTCTTACCTTCCGCTTCAGGTAGCCTTTTGAATCCAATTTGCTGAGATATTTAAGCTTCAAAGGTGAGATTCCAAATGATAACAGTAAGGCATCTATTCTTCCAAAAGCCTCTGGCATTTCCACATCACTAGACTCTGATTCTGGTTGATCATCCTTTGGCAGAATCTCTTTGAGTGAAATCTTGCCTACATCATGGGCATAACTTCTGACCTGGCCTGAAGTCATAATTTGTTAAAGATTTTAATTGATCAGCAGAATCAATATCAATAGGCTTTGTTCAACTCTTTTTCAAATGGATTACAGCAGTTCTTCTATAGGAATTCAAACTTCATCTGCAAAACAGTTTTATGACAGAAACATATGTCAGTATTTTTATTAAAGCTAATTCCAGATCGCTGCTGTGAAAATTCTTTGTCAACTGCTGATAAGTTCTTTAACAGGCAACAAAAAAGCTTTTCCATAAAAGCTATCAGGCTTGCCAAAATAGCAGGGGCCAAGAACTTCACTCATTTTAAAACAATTCAAAACACAATTGGAAATAAAAATAAAAGTCACAACCAATTACAGAAGTTATTCACTAACAACTATGCTATTTCACAGAGGAACATTCTTGAATGTTTTAAAAGAAATGGAATTTTCCAGAAGTTTCTGGAATGGAGTTTTCAAGATAATTCTAACAATTTCTAGAATTTTCAGAAAATTGATTTTTTCAGATCAGCGTATAAAGTTCTACAACAGTCCAAAATTTTCACTGTAAAATAATGCAAATTTTTTTCAAGAAATTATAAATTTTAGAACATTCTTTAAAAAAAAATCTAATAATATTCTGAAGCACTGAATGCTTTTCCACCTTCACCTGTTTTAATTAACTAGAAATGTCTACAGATTAAAAATCTCTCACATGCAAAAGATTAATTATCTTTGAAAAGCTTTCTTACCTACTATAATATATGAGTCAAAAAACAAAATGCATGGATTATGTTTAAAAGCTGTCCTTTTCACCTATTATAAAACTATCAAAATCTGAGATATAAGCTTTCAAAAATGGGCCAAAGATCGTGATAAAAAACTTTTGACCAAATTTGGTGATGGATTTCTTCTGATATAAGATTCCAGTTGCTTTGAAACTACAGGATCCTACACATAATTATTCCCTTTTTTAAATTACAAAGTCTCATCTGATTAAAGAATTGGATAAGGAGATAAATAACTTCAAACTTTAACTTCAAAAATGTTGCGACAAATTTTTGGCTGAATTTCAGCTGCTATGTCTCAAAACCAGGTTCCAGAAGAAACTTATGACGAAAATATTCAGATATAGCAAAAAAAATTTAATCAACAGTAGCAGATAAAGAGTTGTAATTTGGTAACATGGCATTTCAGACCATAGGGAACCTCCACAAAAAATTTGATGTTATTTGGAGATGGTCAACTGGGGATGATTTTGAAAACTGGACCATTTAACATGGAATGACTCTAGTGTTACATTTTATTAATGTCAAAAGTCTGCTATTCTCTCACATTATTTTTATCCTTCTTATTAAAATAAATGTGTTACCACATTAAAAATTATAATAAAAGTACCTAATTAATATTGACACTGTTTTTATCTATTTTTAATACAGATTAAAATATATATGTTTATTGTGATATTATGGTTTTTGCTTGTTTGCTTGAGGTTTTATGATCTTTAAAAGTTACAAAAGTATTCTTTTATATTTGGCCAGTTTATCAGTACTCAACTGTAATACATTTAATAAACACAATAAAATCATTAAAAATAAGAAGTGTATGAAACATGGGGAACTTAGCTTGTATGAGTTAAAACTTTTCAGAACAATAACACATTTGTGAATAATATTTATCATTTATATTTTGCTGATAATTATTAGTCTATTTTTATAGATTCCAATCAATAATATTTAAAGAGGGAAAGTATTGGTGATGGGGGGGGGGTTAAAATAAACAATATGTTATCAATTTCGATTCTGACAACTATACAAGTACAAAATGTGAAACAATGTAATAGGGTTTTATAATAAATATATTTTTAAATTAATACAAGTGTAAATTCTGAAATCCATTATCCCTAAAAATTTGAATTATTTAGCATAGAAAAAACACCAGGAGAGCAGAATATGTCCAAATGCGCGGACATGGTTTAAGGAAATTTAGGCTGTCTGGGAAAATTTCAAGGAAATTTTTATCAATCATGAAAAACAGAAATCACAACATAAATATCAACTGATATTGTATTCACATAATTTTTACAATTATTAACTAGAATAATTGATCTTTTAATAAGTTTTGAAAAGAAACATTCATACTACCGAGTATTAGACATAATGAGAACAAAGGTAGCAATGTTATTCCTAGTGAATGATGACTCATATACTCAAATCATAACAAACAAGGGATGCATTACTGACAAAGATGCATTGTGGTTACCAGTGTATGCATGTGTGAGTGCATCTCATCCCCTCTCTATTGCACTATTTGTTTATTTGCTTTAGGGTAGGCAATACTATTTGTTTTTATTAGATGGCCAGTGTAAGCATATTGTTTTCTTTTAATAGTGTTAAGTGATATACACAATATACAGTATAGCGACTATAAAATATCATAATTAACTATGTCAAAATTTATAAGTAAGCAAGATGTAAACTGTGCGTTTTGTGACTGGCATGACATATGCGATAAAGTTGAAAATAATTTTGTAAATAAAACACCCAAATGAACCAAAAAGCAGATCAAGCTAGTATTCTGTATTTTTAAACACAAAAACTTGTGCCGGTGATGAAATAAGTAGCAGTGAACCTTTAAACAAATAAATAAATAAAACTTGATGAATCACAACTAGGATAAGCAAATTGCTTCCAGATATTTGTCAACTAATGCCATGCTTAGCACAACATACGGACACTGTACACTGCTCACCATGTATAGAGCATTATAAAACCATTTCCTAGGAGGTAGTGGTATTTTCTCTCTATTAAGTGAACACCAGTTAATTTAACTGGTTCACATTTACACTTTAAAAATCATTTAATTGATCACTTACTTAATCACCTGCTCATAAATAGTGTACTGAGTTTTCTGAAGCAACTCAGAAAAGAATTGTAGTTTTGCAAAAAGAACATGAAAAGGTGGGTCTGAGGGTTGCTAGAGCAGTTTACAGTGCTATTAAAGAATGTAAGGATAGGAAATATTTTGAAAGATTATTAAGTCTAAATTATTAAATGATGCTGATATTAGCGAGCTTAATCACTCCAAGAAATGTTAGAGAATTAAGAAAAAACATATTTTTTACCATGAAAGCAAACATTTCGGATTTTTTGGGTACTAAAAATCCTGTAACAAGCTATTTGTCTTTAGTATCCGTCACTGCTGATAAAATAACCTAACTGATAGGTGTAGATGATAAACTGGCCCTGCTTTGTGAAGGGGTTGACCATGACTCTTTCCTCCTTATGTGGGACTTACCACATAGATTAGAATATGTTTTAAATGATGTTCAAAAAGACTTTTTCTTGGTTTAATAGTTAAGCTCAAACAGTAGGAAATGTAATGAAAAATTACAACTGGAAATTGGCTATGAGGAATTAATTACATTAGAAGTTGAAGTACAAGTGAGTTTTTTAAACCTTAAATCATTTCAACAAGCCAGTTTTGTTCAGAGTGAATTGAGAGTTTACAGAACATTTCAAATTAATTTTCATTGTTTTACAAAAAAGCAAACTAAATGCATCCAAAAAGGCAAACACTGAAGCTAAAAAGTATTCAGTAGAGCTAATAAAATTCTCTAAACCTGAATTCATTTACTGGCTACTTGGGACAATTTATATTTTAGAACTGGTGACAACATTTAGTTGTACCACACAAAATGTAAACATATGTATCTGGACAGTTTTTGATTTATGTAGCACTGTCAAATCAACTTGAAATGAAAATTAGCGAGCCTCCTATTATAGAAAATATGAGATAATGTTTTAGTAGCAATTTCCTAAGAATAGCAAAAGAAACAGATATTTTTTTTTTTTTTTTTTTTTTTTTTTTTTTTTTTTTTGTGGGCGAACAACGTTCAGCGTTATTATCGCCCGGATTAAAAATAAA
>JAAAKQ030311280.1:7228-26759 GCA_010016005.3 Zanna intricata
AATGTTAATAAAAATTTTATCCATGTCTTATTTTAAACCAATATTTTAAGCTTGACGTGTTTATTATGTTCTTTTATTACCTTAAATAAAGGAAAAAAAATTTACCAATTTGTTTATAAGGGCGGTTTCTAAGGATCATGTAACACATGAAAATTTAAAAAAAAAAATAAAATATTTCCTTTGATAAGAAATATACTCATATTTTTCTTAATACGTCAACAGAATTTCAGCTTTGAAGTAAAAGTAATCCATGAATTAAAAAAAAAAAGAAATATTATTTCTGATATCAAAAGAGATAAAAATTTATCAAAAATAATTCAATAAAAGATTTATTGTATTTATTATAATGTAGATAAAAAAAAAAACTTGAAGTAAAATAGAACATATGAGAGATCTTCTGTAATTGAATGAAGGCAATAAAAAAAAAGCTGGCAAAGTACTGCATGATTTTACCGGCTATTAATAATAAAGATTGAAAGAGAGAAAAAAAAAAAAAAGAACCGGAATATATATTTTTTTTTCGAAGGTAAGAGATAAATTCTTTTTAAATATTTATAATTAGGTTAAGCTTAACAAATTAGCTTCTCTGAATCTAACAACCTTTTCATAAAAGCTAAAATAAGAAAAAAAATTTTAAAAACCTGTTCTGTATTTTCTATAATTTAAAAAAAAAATGTATTTATATAGAAATTCCTTGAGGACACTATATACGAAGTATATACTTTCGAAAATAAAAAATAATAACAATATTGGAGCAAAAGAAAAATGAAGTAAAACAACATAAAACCCATGTATTTTAATTATAAGAGGTGAAAGTTTATTTTTTGAAAAAGATTTTTTAGAATATTTCTATAAACATTTTATGGGGAAATAAACTTGGTTTAATAAGGTTTTTGCTGAATGCCTATGCAGAAAATCAAAAATTGATTTTTTCTCGACATCCCCCCAACACCATAACGAATTAATAAAATAATATGATCAATGCTTCAAATATAGAAATTTTTGAACCAAATTTTAAGAAAATCGATTTTTCCAATCCTAAAATATAAAGCCAAACATAGTTCAACACACATACATGTTTTTTTTTTTTTTTGGTCTTGATGAACTAATTAGATCCTGAAACGTAAAGATTTTCAAAAAAAATATCGATATACCGTTTTTGACATGAACGCCATACTTCTCTATTTAACATTATGATGTGGTAAAAGCAATATTATGGTATAAATGGATTAATTATATTATTACTCATTATATTAACTGAATTGGGGTTACTTTTTGAAACAAAAGAAACATTTAAAATTTTTTGAGATTATTAGATTTTTTAAAAACCAAAAGAATTTTTTGATTTCAGAATGTGTATAAAATTAGCAAAAATAATTGTGTACTATTTATTCCAATCAAATTTTTAAATAAAATTTTTATTTTATTAAGAAAAATCTGTTGAACTAACAAATTTAAAATCTATAAATTAATTTGCCAGATAATATATATAATTATTTTAAATTTTATTTTTGAAACTTAAAAAATTTCAATTAAAAATTAAGTTTATTAAAATATGGTCACTAGATGTATATTTATTTCCGTACTAAAATTTAACTTTTAATATTACTAATCCTGCTTTACAGACTTATAGTTGAAAATAAAAAAAAAAAAAAAAAAACAGAAACATCAGTATAAATTTATTATTTAATTAAATAAAACTTGAAATACTACTTGAATTCAGTTTGGTTTCTGTTATTTATACCATCAAGATACATAAAAATAAATGCAAAATAAAATTTAATTCCAGAAAAGTTTGATTCAAGTATTTAAAAGAAGATACTATATAAACGAATAATTGGAGTTCTGTGGACCAAGATTTAATGATATTTCTTGAATCAATACTATATGCCATATAAGTAAATATTTTGTGTATAATTAACTTTAACTGCTAAATAATTCATCTATCTAAGTTACTTTAGATGCAGAAGCAATTAGATACCTGCTATTCGGTAACATTAAGCTCTTTAACCAGCCATCAACAAATATCCACAAAAAAATTTTTAATTAAAATTTTATAAAATTTAAAATTAAAAAACCAATTTTCTTAATATTTACCTTCAAAAAAATCGTGTAAAAATCCCTTTTTATCATTAAAATGGTTAATCTTATTTTTTAATCAATCTCTTAAAAATTTCATACATAATATAAGACCGCTACAGATTACCACTTTCGGACATAAGAATTAAAATAATTACGTAGGTTTCCTTTTAAATTAGATTAAAATATAAAAAATAAAAATAATGTAATTATCATTACAACAGAAAAAAAAACTCCTACAATTAAGAGAATTTTTCGTAGCAAAGAAAAATAATTTTCAGAATAGATTTTAAATTTTATGAAACGCAGTCAACATGAAATTTAAATTATAATTAATATTAATCAAGGTTAAGATATTATATTTGCATTGCAATAAATATAAATGCCATTCAATTCCTGTAACAGAATTAACCTTGAAATTCATTATAAAATAATTTTCTTTATAATATAAATAAATAAAAATTGCATAATTAAACGCAAATGTTTATACATTGTCTTAAAAATTCAACATAATAATCAAAATTATTATATTTATAATTATTACATAATCATTATTCACTAAAAAAAAAATACATCCGTAATGAGGTAACAGATATATTGGTAAAAAAATAATTACTAAATTAAAACATATTTAAAATAAAAATGAGATGTAAACCCGGGGGCGAATCGTGGCGTCGTGTAGGGTCAGGGAGGCAGCCCAATTGCTGAGGATACCTTGGTCCAGGGCATACTCAAGAGTGCCCTGGATCGGAGTACTTCCGAGGACGCATGGGGGCCCCTCGAGGGTTCAGAGGCTCGCGCACAGGGGAGAAGAGCCGGGTGTGTGCAACGCGCATCGGACTCTCGGTAGGGATAGGTGTTAGGGACGGGATGGGTAGCTCCTCTGAGGAGGGGCATTTCGGTTCTCCACAAGCGGAGGATCGGGTGCCTTGAAGAATCAGGGGATACCCCGATGGGGGGGTTCTTAAGGGACCCCAAGACAGGGAGGGGGCAGGGTAATCTGCTGCCACCACACTCCGCGGCGACTGAGTTATGCCTAACGGTGGGTCCAGTTGCCCCGGCGGTGTTTAAAAAAAAAAAAAATAATAAAAATAATTAAAACACATTTGAAACAGATCAATTTTTAAACAAATATCCAATAGAATGATCTTTCTACGCAATATGAAAGCGGGTATCCTACTTAACGAAATATTCATGGAAAAAATCAAACGAATATAGTTAAAAATGAAAAATATTTAAAAAATTCATCATTTTTTTAATATACTTAATATGTTTTTCTTATACTATAAGAAAAAATATAATTGACTTTTACATTAGCCTTAATCTAATGTATTTAAATATGGCATAGAAATTCAGAAGCATAGGAATATTTTACATCAAGACCTTCGATGACCTTCTAATTTTCATAAAATTATTTTTTTAATATAAAATGATTTAATATATCGCCTCTCATTTAATAAGTAATAATCAAATTGATTATACGTAAATTCAAATTACGTTTTATTACGTATTATTACAATAATCCTTAAAATAACATTACCAAATAGCCTACAAGTCTGGAAATATACAACACACTTTCAGTAGAACAATCAAAAAATAATTCTGGACACCCGAAACTATTACTGTATATATATATATATATATTTTTTTTTTTAATTTTTCCTCAATTTTTTTGAGTTTTTTCATAATGATTTCAATTTTTTTAAAAGATAATTCTAAAATGATTTAGCGATTTCCTTAATGAATAGTAATCGTGAATAAAAGCTAACAAAAAGAAAAAATATATTGAAATAAAAGTTTCCTTTTGAAGAACACCCGTTCTTAACAATTTCATAATACAAAATTCACGTAAAACTACATGTAAAAAAAAATATAAAAATAAAATCAATTAAATATTAAAACTACGGCAAAGTAATGATCATTTTATGACAAAAAAATATATATAAAAATATAAATTATCACTAAAAATCAAATGAAAAAACAGTTTAAACTTACCTTAAAAAAAACTTACAATTTAAATAGGTAACATTTAATCAAAACAAACAATGAAATTAGATTAACCGAGTACAAAATTTACAATAACAAAATAAATGCAGTCACTATAATGAAAATGTTGAAAATTTTACAATGTATTGAAAAAAAAAATTATCACTTAACTATTCATACTTTTTCTTTTATGGTTGAATAAAATTTGTTATTGGTTCTTTAAAATGAATAATTCAAAGAAATTTTTTAAAATTAATTTTTTTAAATTTTATCTTAAAATTTGAATGAAATTTTAATACGTTTATTTTTAAGTAAAAAAAAAAAAAATTTTTTTACTAATCACCAATATAAACGGGGAATAATTTTAGAACGAGAAAAAAATTCTTCTTTTCAGCATTAAACACTCAGAATAGTACTTTCTGTTAGAATTGTTCGTTGGAGGAAGTTGATAATGTTAAGCTTATGAAGTTAATTATTTAATTTCCAAATTTAAAAAAACCAAGATAGTTCAAAAAACTGATTTAATACAAGGATACATGTAGACATTTATGTACTCCTCATAAAATATTAAAAAAGATTACAGGCGATCAAAATGTAACTACTTTTTTCTGAACTGTAAAATTATTTATAAATCCACAATTATAACTCCCGATATAACTCGTATACCATTATAAATGAAAAATCGTGGTCTTAGTGAAAAAATTTATAACGTGCATTGAAAAAATAAAACCTAAAATTCCAATTACCTTTATAAATATTGACTTAAATAAATTATGCTTAAGCATGAAAACCCGACATAATCAGCCAAACTTTGGTATTTCATTTTTTCAAATTTTATTTTCTCTATTTATAGCCAATATTAGTCTAATTACAGTATAACAACAGATTAGACTAATTACGAGTATAGGCTGACACCCAAATTGCATTTATTTAATGATGGAGAAATTAAAAAACGTATAAAGAAATGCCACTCCTGAGCGGGAAATTTTTTATTTGATCTTTTCGTTAACATAGCCACAGCTTTCTCGCCATTAATTCTCAAACCAAGAGGCTTAGCTTCTTTCACAATAGTATTCAACAAAAGCTGAAGAGAAGTTTTTTTTGGCAAAAATGACATCGTCTGATATTCCGGAATTTTCACTGTTATTCAATCAAATTCCACACCTCTATTTCATTCACATTTTATTCGCTTCACTAAAAATTGAATTTTTAACATGCAGGTAAAGCGAATTCTTTAACTCATGGAAGATATAGTCATAACCGAATTGACGAACCCTTTCTCAGGTTCTCAACAATTTAAACCTGCTGGTATAATTTTCATCGACTCTGAAAACACATGAGCACTTACAAACAATATACTGTCTGTGAGATTCACTTAAGTGGTTGAGTGCCGGCCTCCTTGGCGCGAATGGTAGCGTCTTGGCCTTTCATCCGGAGGTCCCGGGTTCGAGTCCCGGTCAGGCATAGCATTTTTCATACAACGCTACAATTCATTCATCCCATCCTCTGAAGATATACCTTAACGGTGGTTCCGGAGGTTAAACAAAAAAAAAGAAGCACTGAGTATAATCGCATACCATTAAAATTCGTATTTTATCCTACCATTCTAATTCATATTCCCCAGAATTCAAAAAAAAATTCCGCTAAACATGTTCTGCTCCATTTAAAAAAAAACTTTTTGAAATAACTATTAAATCTTGTTTTAAATATTTTGTAGGTAGCAGATAATTAAAAAATTTGACGTATTTAAAATTAAAATTGAGTTTTATTATATCTTAGAACTGATAATGGCACTTTTTAAAAGTACTCAAATTTTTTGCTTCGGGTCACCTAAAACATTGTATATAGTGAATGAATGCATAACAGTAAATGGACGCATATTAATACTCCATTAATGGTAAAATTAATTTAAAATGATGGTACTTATATGTTTTCAAAACCCAAAAAAATATTTCTAAAAATATTATTATATAAATATTATATTCTAAATATTATTTTAATATCTTCTGTGTGAAAATACTTTTCTTTTGAAATTTCAAATAAAAAGGCTTATCAGAAACACTAATTTTTTCGGCATATTGCTTTCTTTTTTTAATTAAAAATGATGCAATTATATAAAAAATTGTTTAAAAATAAAATTTAGAATAGATTTGATCCAAAAATAACTTTTTTATAGAATTAATATTAAATGAAAAGAACTGAAAGTAATACCAGACGGAATAAATTTAGCTAGTGCATTAATAAAATTTAATGATACTAATTTAAACAAGGGAAGAATATTATCATGAAATTGAAGTTTATAATATAAATTGATAAATAAAAAATAAAAAAATGATGAAATGAGGTAAATATAGCAGTAATAATAAAAATAAACTTTTTTTTAATATTAATAAAAAAAATAATAAAACGTGTTTGTGAGTTTAGCTCGGGGATGTGCGTGAGTCTGTCATAAATAGACCACACAAAAGGAGAATTCCTATTCTATAACTTCGATTCTAAGCTGGTCGGGTCACTAGTTGTACAATCACGCACAATATTGACCGAGGTCTGTACTAAGCAAGAAAGGTGCGTGTGCAGGTAAACACTGCTACATGGAGTTCAATGACCTCTAGGCGTCGCGGCGCCCGCTCTACATTGCACTCACCTCTTTATAACCCTCTATTCTAGTAATACTAATTCTATAAAAAATCCTTTCTATACATCAAAACTAACTGTAATTCGTTTTCTGCCATTGTTTTATTTATGAAATACAAAGAATAATTATTACAGTTCACGTCAAAAGGTATGCATACACAGAATATTTTGAAAACACGAATGTATATGATTCTGAGAACATCTAACATTCATGTTAGATATTAATTTTCTATGCAAATTGTGTGGATAACTTAAAAACATTCATAAATTACAATATAATATGATTTATCACGACCAGCAAGTCATTATTATTATTTTTTTAAATTAATACATACCACAAATCATTTCGTTAAAAAAAAATTTTTCTTTTTTCATTGTTATTTCATTAACTTATGTTAATGAACCTGCCCTGAGGTAGTTTAAATCTTAAAACAGTGTTAAAACAATCAGCTGTTGTAAAATACAACAGTACATTAGTAATACCACATTTTTATGTTATGAGCTGAATGAAATATATTGGTCAAAATTATTCACACTAATATCACTTAAAAACCTACTGCATAGGGCAGATTGATGATGTACTAAGGTAGTATAATTTTCAAATTATCCGCTAGAGGCGTTTCAAAATTAAATTGTCATCAATATGCATAGATGTTTTGTGCGATTTGTTATCAAAAAGGAAGATACAATTTAAATTCTTTCGATATAAATACTAATATTATTTTCTAATTAAAAAAAAAAAAAAAATTAATCAAGAACTTTTCGTATGTTAAAAAAAGAAAATTTAAAATTAGAATATAAATGTATATCGATTTAAAGAATGTAGGATTGTAAAATAACAAAATCTTAAACCATGACATTCACCCTAAAATATTATTTATAAAACGAACCAAAATCAAATATTAATCAAAAATAGAGGGTTATTGTTTAAAATTACAACAATTTAAGCCCAGATAGCTACTTCAATGATTAGCTGTATTAATTTTTAAAAATCTGATTTTAGCTAAAGTTACTGCTTTGAGTTTTCCAAATTTAACAGGGAAGTATTAAGGATGTGGTCAAATATTGCATTAAGCTGGAAAAAGTTCTCAACGGCAGAAAGTTATACTTTGGGTAAAGAAGACACAGTTTCAAATATAGATACAAGAAACAACTAAAAGCACTCCATACTAACACAGACTTGAGATTCACCACCCAGATCTCCAAGAAATAGATAAAGTAGTACAGTAACATTAATAATAAACTAGTGATTACACATAGGCCCGTATATAAAAATAAAAAAAATACCAACGTACGCGTATAAAATTAAATCGATTCCTCAAAGGTATAAAAATTAGTTGCCCAAAAAAGGTCTTACTACGTCGTATGCTTACCCGCGCTGTACGACTATATTCACTTTTTTTCTTTTTTTTTATATATAATAAAACATCTGATATTTTTTTTATTATTAAATTAAAAATTAAACCTTCATATAAAATGTTTAATGACGATAAACAAAAATATTTATCCTCAAATTTAATCACACATACCATTTAATAAGATATCATAAAACGAAGTACAGAAAATATGTAAACACATTTACATTACGCAACATCAGTACTTTAAATGCAATGATAATTCAAACTTCACAAGCGCATGCACCGCGCGTTTTCGAACGATTTACATAGTAAAAGAACACTATACTTAATTAAAACAAGTTTTTCATAATAAAAAAAGAACTGAGAAACAAAAAAAAAAAAAAAATAAAAAAAATATTTCCAAATTAAATAATAAAACAATACTTTATCGTTGTTAATTTTAACTTAATTTGTTTGTAGGGAAAACTTTACTAAAAAAATATTTAAGTATACAAAACATTATGACCTCCCCAAAAAAAAGTTAAAAAAAAAAAATTAATAATAAAATTAACACTGAAAATCTTTTCTTTCTTTTTTTTTTTTTAAAATAAAAAATAAATACCCCATCGGAATCCACTTACTATACCTTAACAGAAGAGAAAGCGAGTCTTTAATCCGTAATTATAATTTTAAAAACTTTTCTCTGTTAAGCTTAGGTTATACGGTATTCAAAAAAGCTGTTAATAAGCACTTGACAACATTAACAGCATCTTATGCTCGCTACTTTTCTCATTAATGTAAATTTTCCAGTTTTATAAACAGAGATTATTTTTTTAAAGACAACTTAAAGTGACTTCCCTTTATATTATTACCATTAACAGAATATAAAACATAAAATATTACCATAAAATATGATATTAACATATTTTTATATAAATCAAAATCATGTCATAAAGTAAAATGCACTGATATTGAAATGGATAAACTTAAATTAATTTATCTAGTTAAAATATTTATGACTTTAAAAAAGCATTTTTTTATCAGAGTAAATCAAATAAATAGCATAGATAATATAAAAATTAAAGCTGTAATATAGGTATATTTACATTACCTAAAAGAATAGAAAAAACCTTCTTATCATAATTAAAGCCAATACGTATGACCATTACCTGCAACAAATATTAAAAGAAAAAATTAATTAGAAGAGCTGACAAACTATATAGAATTTTTTTTTTTTCAGTAAACTAAAACTACTTATAATTTTTATTTATTCGGTTATTTTTTTTTTGTTTAACCTCTGGAACCACCGTTAGGTATACCGTCAGAGGATGAGATGAATGAATTGTAACGTGTGTGAAAAATGCCATGCTTGACCGGGGTTTCGAACCCGGGACCTCCGGATGAAAGCACGAGTAGCTACCAATCGCGCCACGGAGACTGGCTATGATTTTTAATTTTGTATGTGTAGGCGCACGTGCGTGTGTGAATGTATATAAAATAATTTGTCGTGAATGTTTCATAATCAATTCCAAGCAAAATTACGATAAAGATAATGAAAATATCTATATACCTTCTTATGGCGAAAAACTAAGAAAGCATTATTTTATTTTTTTTTTTAATTCTTAGTTTAAAGGGTTAAAATGGAGTAACAATAAAATTTACAATTTCTTTTAATTTCTCACTAACAAACGTAGACATATCAGCTTGAATTTTTGTGGGCGTAATCTTCATGAGAATATCTAAAAAGCAATATCTAGATTTTTTGAAATTCCGAGTTTAAAGGGTTAAAATAGATTTTAGAATTTATTTTTGAAACCCAATATTTTTTTTAATTCCACAATAACAAAATAAGATATCAACTTGATTTTTGTGACGTGTTTTAAATTATTTTATAGGAATACAGAACACTAATATAATTAAATCTTTTTTAAAATATAATACATATTCGTAAAAAAATAAGTTCTACATTAACTACTCTGTGGCTGAGTAAGTTAAGTAGGTTAATCTTGGAATTTAGTTTGAAGATCCCAGGTTTGAATCTCGATCAAGCATGGCATCTTTTCATTAGCTACCAATTTCTACCGGGCTCATGACCGCAACTATCGATATCTGTTCTATATGTTAATTATTTTTTACTTTTACTTTATACTTTTATAAACAACGTAAAGAGATGTTTCGTTTTATAATATAAAAGCATATTCCATGCAGATTCTTTCTTTTTAAATTAGAAGAATTTGTTATTACTATATATATATATATATCTTTATTTCTAGCTAATAAAATTTTGAGAGGAATGGGCCTATATACTGAAGGTAGTTTAAAATAAAACAGAATTCTAAGAAAATTGAATAAAATAAAATAAAAATAAGAAAACAATCTACCAACAAAATCTATTCCAAATCCGTTTTTTTCTTCTTTTGTAAACAGTATTTTAGTCGCTTTTATTGTATACTTCAAATCATATTTCACTATATCTAAGATATTGATTTAGTTCGTATATTTGGTAAATAAGTTTCAATATCCGTTATTTTATCAAAGGAGAACTTTCTATTTATTAATTTATAAAATTCTGAAAAGTCTAATAAAGAAATGTTCTAAATGTATCGAAATAAAGGCTATCTTATAAATAAAATATTAATTTATAAAAATTTTAGAGCTAAAAAAATAATGCATAAGAAAATAATTCCCTTTAAAAAAAAAAATTACCAAAATATTAAAGGTTTTACAAAATTTTAAGTGGGAAAACAGGCACATGCAAAAAGAGTGTAATATTGATCTCTTTAAATGATAAATAAATTGGAATCGTTCCCTTAACGATTAATTCTATCGATATAGATCGACCTGCAACCGACTACAAAAAGGAAAAATTGTTTTTTGAACCAATTAAAATTAAATATCCATAACGTTTCTACTAAAATATTTTTTTATACGTTTAAGCAGATTGTTAAACGTAGAGCTTTCAAACATTCAAAAAAGAAAATACAAATCAATAAATACAGATCCCAAATAATACATCATCAAATATTAATAATACTTTTTATCGAAACCAAAACAATAAACAGCGATTTTAAAAATAAAATGGGTAACTCAGCTGTTTAGAGAAAACATTTTTAAAATATTATATGTACAAAAAAAAAAATATTTAAAATTAGATGGGTTTAAGCCAAAAAGTTTTTAAAGAAGTGTATTTACGTCGACATGATAATAAAAGAAACTTAAATCAAAATCTTAAAGAAAAAATTAGGCGAATAATAAAACAACTGAGACATTCGGGAATACATTAATTTGTACATATGCTTGTAGAAGAAAAACCTGCAACGGATAGAAATTCGGTAATTACAATAAGATTAAACATAAATACAGAACAGAAAAGAAGTGACAAATATATAAACAGTAATGTACAGTAGTTAACGAGACTCCCTATTAGTTACAAATAATGTACATTACCGGTGAATGGAGATCATTGGAGGCAGAGATTGCTCGGTTTACAGATACATAAACGTGTTCTCATATACAAGTATATGAATGAAAAACAAAGAGAATGATAGAGGAAAGGATGGTTTTGCTTTCTTTCTCCTTCAAATCAAAGTTAAAAGCAGAAATCATTGGGTTATTGCCAGTTAAGGAGAAATAATTGTGATGTGCTCAAACTGGCAGAAAGTATCTCTCCTACTACGCTATATACCATAAGAATCCAGAACACCATTCTTACACTATTACTCGAGCTCGAGATATAGTTACAAAAGGAAAATGCTTGCAACAATTTTTTTTTAACTTTAGTTAATTTTGTGCTTGTAGAGAACATATTACTGATTATTTCTAGCAATAGTATTGAAACTACTTTTTTTTATCTTTCTGATAAGGTAGTAAGTAGTATCATTGTAGTTTACTGAAACAAACGCACCTTTAATGAGTATTATCCCTACAATACTGTCACATTAATACACTCTATTTCGAAAAAAAATTACACAAATACGAATACCGGATTTAATGCATTACTTATATTTATAAGAGACATTACATTGCTCTGTCCCTGATGTATGAATTGAAATGTTCCATTTCATATTAATTTTTTTTTTGATTTTCTAAAATCGTTTTTCTTAAGTCATTACTTAGCTCACCGGACTGGTCTAATGGTTTACTTGTCCCCTTAAAATCATAAATGGTCTTAACAGCTGATTTCCGAAGTTGAAGTTTCTGAGGTTCAAGTTCTGGGAAAAGTTATTTACTTATTGGGATCTGAATAATAGACAATTTATACCGGTATACTTTGGCGGTTGAAATTCAATTAACACACACTCTCAGGAATGATCGGCCAGAGTCTACAAGACTATACCTCATTTACATATCATCCTCATCTTCTTAAAGGCCGTGGGGGAGTTGCTTTTTATTCACTAGTTGAATAAAAAAACGTTTTTATTTTATGTTTTCAAAACTACATCTTTATGATAAAAATATTTTAAATTAAGAGTTCAATAATTTTCATTTCTTAGAAATAAGATTATTTTAATATATTTCTTATGAAATTAATCACATTTTTCTTTCTAGTTTATTCTTAAAATTATATGTAATACTAGCCGGCCACTGTTACATATAAATCACAAGAGTCGCGTCGCGTGTGCGCACGCGCATACACATACACGCACGCACACACACCCTAACAGTGGTATGTTGGTTGAGCCACCGTGGCGTATACTGTCGCACCCTTTGAAAAAGACAAACACACCTTTTTTGTATAAAATTTAATTTCAAATACATCAAGTGGTTTTTGAATTCTATTTGGCCATATTTAAGTTGAATATCGGCATAAAACATACTCCGCCAGCCTCTGTGGCGCAAGTGGTAGCGTCTCGGCCTTTCATCCGGAGGTTCCGGGTTCGAATCCCAGTCAGGCATGTCATTTTCACCCGCTAAAAAAATTTTTATACGTCTCATCTTCTGAAAATACCTAACGGTGGTAAAAAAAAGAAACAATAGTTCTATGTTCTACGTTCTTTCCAGGTGCAAAATTTCACCACTATATATATATATATATATAGTGGTATATACATCAGATGAACAATAGTAGTTATTACTATTCGCTTGATTAAAATTATTCAATTTTTTTTTTTTTTCTTATAATTTAAATTGAATAGAAAACTTATTTATAGGCAAATTATAGGTGAGTAGGTAATTAATTTTCATTTTAAAAAGCTTTTATTGTTAATTTCATGGTTCAAAAGATCCTAAAATGTTAAGAAATTAAAAATTCTGAAAAATTAAGAGCTAGTGTTTTAATCCTCAATCATACTACTACACTACAATAACAGCAATAAAATCACAAATAAATTATTATTTTTTATGTCTGTAAAAATACTTTTTATTGATACATATGCGATTTATGTTTTTCTTTCTTTCTTTCTTTCTTTTTTTTTTTTTAATTAAAAAATTACTTTTAAGAGAATATCGTAATAAATCACAAGAGTCCAAACAAATCAACATCTTCTCAAAACAAAACTAAAAAATGTAGAATGTATTATCTCACTGTGCAGTAACATAATAGTTTAAAGTTAACGGTGAAATAAAGGATCATTAATCCTATAAATGAGAATTTTACGAAGACAGTATTATTTGTAGTTAGTATTCGACCAGCTAACCAGCACTAACATTATGTTGACGTGTTAAACTCCTAGAGGGTCAAAACAGTTAACATAATCATGTAATCTCATTAACACTATTTACATAACATACACTATTCACACACAGAAACAACTTAGTTAATAGGAATAGTAACACATATACATATATACAAGTACTCAAAACAAATATACGGAGACTACCGAGATTCTAAACCAAATGTTGAATTGTTTATATAGAATTCCGTATGGTAGCGTTACATTCACTGAATGTAACAAGGAATAAAATTATGTTAGTATTTTAAAAGAAAGAAAGCTTCTATAGTTTTACTTATCATTTTAACTGTTTACACCGTTTTAACAAACAATTCAGTTACATACCAGTAAAATTAACTAAAAAACAAGAAAAGATATACAACAAATTGAAAACGTAATTTAAAAACAAATAATAAAAATAAAATATTCTTATCACAACATAATCACAAATTAAACAGATTATATCAGAATTTGCAGCTCAGAATCAATACATTTTTTTTGTTTAGCTTATAGAACTTCAATATACTTTAAGATAGGAATTTATATTTACATCACACTTCAACGTTTGATAAAGATTATTTTCCCAACAAGATAAATTCTTGGATAAGCAAAAATATAATTTATCAAACGTATTCTTTCAAACGCTTACTATAGACTGGATAAAATAATTACAAGAGATGGATGACAATGAATTTTGTAGCAAGTAAAAAATCTCAGGCCTGTTAGGAACTCGAACCCATACCTCCGGATAAATGTTAGAGATGATATTACCCCACGGAGATCGGTGGAATGGCAATTAATAAAAGTATTAAAAAATAACCATCCACATCAAGGATTTCATAAAAATAATATTTATTCTAAATTATTAAATCATGTAAGATTAATTAAAAACAAACTCAAATAAATATGTACAAGTATATGTTCAATATACTAAAACATATATGGAGAGTGAAGAAGAGAGAGAAAAACAATAATAATGTAGAAGAATAAATTAAATGAACTCTGTTGGAAGTGCAGTTAATTAAGATTGCATATATAAATTAGGTAAATCTACCTAGACCTAAGGTAATTTATGTTAAGTGCAATCAAACTTAAGTAACTATATATATTGATAATGATAAACCAACCATTAAATCGAAGGAAAATAGAAGTATGATGTTTGCATAGTACGAAAAGAAGGGAAAAAACAGAAAATTGATAGAGGAAGGAAACGAAGAGAATAAGATGGCAATTTACGATCAATTACTCAGAGCTGCAGGAGAAAGAAGTTCGGCCACACGTCGTGAAAAATCATCAGCTAAATGATCGCATTATAGAAGGTGGTACAGTCCTAGGAAAGATTGAGCGCTGAAAAATTACAACAAATTTTGGGACATCTGTAAGATTTCTTCTTCAGTTTTTACAGACAGAAAATGCTTAACACTTCTACAACGTTAAATGAGCGTCAGTTAATCTTTATTGTTAAGAAATATCACAAGCACTTTTCACGAGCCATAAAAATAAAATAAGTAACGTAAGTTTTTCAATATTTCTTTGACTTTAAGGAGAAAATTTTTTAAAATGAAAATATAAGGTTTTTTTTAAAAAAAAGTAAATATTAGAGAATAATCAACTCACGTATGACAAATAATTCTTTAACTAGAATTATAGATTGAAAAATTATTAAGATATCAATCAAAATAAATTAAACTTCTGAAATTATCCGTTCTGTATCTATATCTACGCAAATATTTTTGTCAGGAAATTTTTTTTTCAAAAATTTAACCATATACTGAGTGAGGTACTCTATATTCAAGAGGAATTTATAAAATTCACATCTTAAGGATAAGTAAATTTAATATTGTCTTTTTTTGTAGAAAAACTTTCAACGATTTGTTCAAAAATTATATTACTTTCGAAGAATTTACATAGAAAAGCATACATTCATTTTCAGGCTAGAGATACAATGAGGGTACAACAGAAGAACTATAAACATGCACCTAGTTCAAATGCTTTTTCATTTCACGTTTCAACCGAATCATTTCGATAACAACATCACAATCGCTCGTTTGCTAGTGATTACAGACGAATAAGCATCATCTGTAATTTACGTAGGCCATTGCTTACCACTATAATCTTACTTGTGGCAATGAGTGGCAGAAAAACATTTAGTGCTGTTCAGCAATATTCTCAAAGCTCCACGGGCTTTGAGCAACCAAACATTTTTTGGTTTGATTCCGCAGAATCACTCGCTATGTGACGTGGTTTAAGTCTTTAATCTAAAAGCAGAACCCGCTCGAGGTCTAAATGTTTCAATCATCCTGAACTGTAGAATACTGATCAACCCATAACCTCCACTGTATTTTATACCTCACTTATGGCTGATATAGCGAACTTTTGATGTTATCTCCACGTCGCTTTTATATAAAAATATAAAACTATATTTTTATGAAAATTGAATTTAATTAGTTTTATTAATTCCACCTGAATAACGAATAAAAAAATTCAAGGATTGTGTAAAAAAAAAACATTTCCAGTAAAGCTGATACTAAGTGGCTGATAAATTCCAGTATTTTTATACAGGGTAAAATAAATTAAACTAAAAATAAAGCATAACACTAACGTTTTTTCAAAACCTTTCTTGTATGCTTATTTATTTATTTACTCCAAAAGAAAAATATGAGAAAAAGTTTTGCAATTATTTATTTAAACAGACGTTAATCTAATCTAGCAAGAACTCAGTCCTGTACAAGTGTACACTATCTTGAAATGTGGTTAAAAAAAACCTCAAATGTATTTTAGAATAATTCCATTAAAAAAAGTAGCCAATCGCGGGACTGGCAAATAGAAATGAAAACTTAAAACTATGAGTACCGATCTTTGGTAAATAATTATGTTTGATTCTATTGCTGATTCTAATGTATGTGATTATTCATTTAAAAGGACTTGATAGATTACTTAAGAAATCTATTTATAACATAGTGTAATGGTTAATTAAATAACTCTTGATATATTTTCTTACGTATTAAATGGATATATATTTATTTTGAATTACGCGGGCAATAATAGAAAATGTTTGAATGTTGATAAAAATTGGAAAAAAAGATAAAAGATTGAGAGATAGAATGAAAGAAAGTTTTAACTAACGAAGAGATTACTACCTCTTCAGTATTATGTACTATATATTCGAACATATATGGTACACAATTAAGGTAAATGCTACACAATTTTCTTATTATGATTTTAATTTTTTTGACAGCTGAATATCTTAAAACATTAAGAAATACAAAAATTCCACGATATTATTTATTTAACCTATAGCAAGACTTATTTGTTATATAGTAAAATGTCGGGGAATGTGAAATTTAAAAAACCAATTCCAAGCTGTAAAAAGAGTTGTCTCTGTACAGCTTAAATTTGTCATGTAATTATAGTCAAACACAAACTAAGTTCATCGTTTAATAAGTTATTAGACGGATTTTTTTTTCTTATTGTTACATTAGAATGAGTATTTTATAGCGAATCTACGTAGCATACATTGTAATATTAAGTTTTAAAATCATAGTGTACACTGAAATACTCAAACTCAAACTATGCAATTAAATATTTTTGCTTAAAAAAGGATAACTTTGATTACAAATGAGTAGTAAACAATACAACTGATAAGTGTTTTACGTATTAATAAATAACAACATAAAATTAGGTATTAACGCAACACATATTGCAATAATTATACAAATATTTAATAATAAAAATATATAGATATTTATTAAGTAAATAATATTGTAAATAATGTTATACTTCATGATTTGAATGAAATATAAAATTCAAAAAAAAAATATATATATATAAATATTGATTTAATATTCAACTCAGTAAATAAAATACAAAACACACAGAAAAGTAAAGAAAAAAAAAAACAATTACTAACCTCACATCTGGTGAATGAATTATATAACTGTGATTTAAACAAACATTATTCATTGTTATAATAATTAAATAGATTTCAGTTATTACGTTATTCCTTAACAACTGAAACTGACATATAACCGCACAAACAATTCGACATACAGTTATAGGAACTGTATTTGAAACGGAAAGCAATCGTGTTACGACATGTTTAATTAACATCTTGCAAGATCGTAAACATCTTCGGCAGTATACAGCACCACCGCTCAAAACAATTAAAAACGCAATTCTAACCTCCATTATACGTCACCAATACCATAGGAACACACTGCCTAAAGACACTACTGCAATCTGTTATCATTTGCATTAATATTCACCCCATGCCAATGATACAAATCCCCTTTCAATATCCCATATATTTATATTAAACAACCAACAATGTAAAATAATTTTTTTTTTTTTTTTTAAATATATCCTTACAATTTAGTTAAATGTAATTTAATAAAATATTATTGTCATTTACATTATTACTTGAGATAAATATCTTTTTTAATTTTTTTTTTTTTTTTTTTTTTTGTTAAATTGTGTAAATCTAAACCCAATTTTATTAAAATTGTGTAAACTAATTATTCATATTTATGAATTGTCAAGAAACCGTTTTATTATATTATTATTATTATTATTTGCTTTCTAGCATTTGATTTAGAATCACACTTTCTAAAATTACAAAAAAAAAAGGATAATAAATTGAAATAATTTAGCAACAAATTATTTGATAAATTTACCAAAATTTAAAATAAACTGAATGCATTGAATTACATTAAAATAATTTAAGTAATTTAATATTTTGGACGTACAATTTAATTAATTTTCCAATTACTGATGAACATTTACTATTTTGGATAAATAATAAAAGTAAGAATTTTTATTAAAAAAAAATTACTGTTATCATCTATTATTTTGTAAAATAAATTATCCAAAATCTGAATGTAAAACTCAGTTAATTTTTTATTTTTAACATTTAAGTATACTCAAAATAGTTGGCACAAGAATTTAAAAATATATATATAATTTTTTTTTTTTTAAATTTAAGTCTATAACTAACAAAATGATCTCTTTTTTAAAAATTATTTCTGAATCTAAATTCCATTGTACATCACATATTCATTCATACATCATATATTCTACTGTATGTTTTCCACTGAATAATTCTCTGTACATTACAGAAACATTATTAACCACTATTAGTCAAGTCTCTTTTTATCAAAACCAATTCTATACTTCTATTTCCAATTAAATTTTAAGGTTCCTGACATTTTCTATTATTTTAAATGGTTTATCTTTTTGGCACATTCTACAATTCTATTTTAAAACTTTTAATAAAGTTTCTCTGTCATATATCCTATTAGTTAGCTATCAAATAATGAATTATTTTTATTAAAATTTTATTCCCATTTCCAATTCTTGTTACTTAATTTTTCATTTAATGTATCTACTCATATTTTTTTCTATTTCCTCTTTGTCCAAATGTCTAATGTCCTCCTTTTCTTTAATATTGATAATTCTCATCTGTAAAAATCTCATTTTACTTATGAAATTGCTTTCAATTGAATGCCTAAGTAGACAAACTACTATTCTGCTATTACTTTTCTCTCTAGATAGCTTAATAACAGAGGTAGAACTGTAGAAAGGAAAGTATTGTAATCATTACAAAACAATAAAGGAAAGTATTGTATTTGGGCATGAGCAGTTGCACATGACCATATATATGCATCTGTTAAGATCCAGTGAAAACTTTCACTGGACTCGTAAGGATTTCAATAAGCCGGATGGAAATATTAAGGATCTATCTATCTATCTATTGGTTCTATCTCTCTCTCTCTCTCTTTATCTGTTTAGTCTCCGGAACTACCGTAAGGTATTACTTCAGAGGATGATGTGTATGAATGTGAATGA
>JAAAKQ030311303.1:0-10020 GCA_010016005.3 Zanna intricata
GGAGACCCAGATTAAATTTTATGCAACAGATTAAGGAGGACATTGGATGTAATTCATATGAAAAATTAAAAAGGAAAACTAACGAGAGACTCACATCGAGAACTGCTGCCAACCAATCTTAGGATTGATGACAAAGAAGAAGAAGCCAATAATGGTCGTTCTCGAATCACAAATCGATTTACCGATAACATTAATGTCCAGTTAAAAAAATTATATACTTCTTTACAGCGCAAGTAATTATAGGCTGACCTTCAACTTCAACTATTTTCCTTTGTTTTTCATGATCGGATGTAAGATAATTTTTTACACTGTATATAAAATCTACAGTCTGTTCGGAATTCGAACCCAGAACTTTTTGATGAAAGAGAAGTATTCTATCATAAAAGTCAATGGAGTATGAAAAATTTTTTTAAAAAATTAATAAATAAATACGAGCAAAAATTAAAGTAGGTTGTATTAAATAAACTTATATCAGCAAATATATTTTCCAAAAAGAAACAAAGTAGATACACGGATAAAAAAACGAAAATTAACAAAGAAAAAACAACCGTAAACAACTTAAAGAAAAGATAAATTTCCTGATCTTTACGTCGATTTACACAATTTTAACCCTATTTTTTATTTGTACATAAGTAAATAAAACAAAATTCCATTACTCTAATGCATTCTATTGTATTGAATCATGCGATTAAAAACGGACAAATAAAACACCCGTTAAAGAAAACAAAGGCAGCTGGTAGTCAAATATAGACCTAATTCCCTTCTCTACAATGGACTTTTTTTTATGTTCGCTTCATTTATATTATTTAAATTGGATATAGCAAAAGTTTATTTGTTCAGTATGATTTTTATGAAAATAAAACTTATTTCAATGAACAAATATTTTAGTAATATGTGGAATTTTATTATTTTCATTGTCCTTACAATAAATAAATAATGTATCTAAAAGTTCTCTTCAATCCGACGTACTACTGTGAGATTAAATAAGTAGATTTACGAGTAGAAGTGTCATCGAGTAGCTTAAAAATTTATAGTCGGAAGAACTGGTTCACAAAATATAAACCATTCAGAATAAAAAAATTAAAAAAAAAACTTAAATTTCAACTAAAAACATTTAATTCTCACGGTTCAAATTTTTGGTTGCAGATGTTTAAGTCATTAAGTAGGAATATAAATATTTTTACAGCTTATAATATTCACACCCATAAATAACTATTATTCCTAAGAATTTTAGATTTAAAACTTAATTTTTGAGGGTTTTCTAAATTTTTCTATCGTTCAGTATTTCATGATCACCAATAATAATTAAATCTTTTAAAATTGTATAATCTGTAATGAAAAATTGATTTGATTTTAAAAAAAATTATAATCTTGGTAAACCCATTTTGGTTTCTATGCAAAAAGATCTTGGAATAGTAGTAAAAAGTCATTTATCAATTATTTGAAATCAAACTTACAAAATATCATTTTTGTGTTCAAATGAACAGAAAAAAAAGATAAATAAAATAGTAAATATTAGGATTTGGTTCCTCTTGAAAAGCTCAAGAGGAATCTTGAAATTTTCTCGAAAAGGTAAACATCGAAACCGAATACTTTTGAACGATTCACACCCCGCGTATTTTAGATCACGTGTTCAGAGAACACAAGATGTTTCTTGTACCCAAAATTGATGATTTTTTTTTTCTGTTTAAATTAAGTTTTATGATTTCATTTCTTGGAAGTATTATTAAAAAAAAAATATTTTATTTTGTAACCCTGATTAGTACATCTTAAGAAGTAGAAAATTGTGAAAAAATAATAACAAAACATAGCAGATAATTAATGCCACCTTAAATAACAAACTTAGATCTATTTTGCAGCTGATGGATATTCATTATCCAATTACTGTTCGTGATTATTTACCGCTGATTATTATCCATGCTATACATCATCGACTGCGGCCGGGTGATCGGCGATCAGTAGAAGGTTTGCATGATGAAAGCGCTATGAACCGATCGATCTTATTTAGATGCGGTGGTGCGGGAAAATAGCTTCGCCAATAACACGTGATATTTGTGACAAATCTTATCTTATTTGTGATTGTTACCTCGATAATGTTTCTTTTGTTCATATATATATAACGTATATATAACTCCTGTAGTATTACTATACATGCGCAAATTCAAAGAAATTTCTATCATGGCACAAATACGAATATAATAAATTTAAATCGGAGTCAAAATTTTATTTTATAATTGTGTGACTTAATGAGGAACTTTTACAATTATTGTTGTTACAAAGATTCCACCTAAAATAAGTCGTAAAACGATAACATTTTATAAAAATAAACGTGAAATGAAATAACGTTTGAGGACTATATAAAAGTTATTTCCCTTAAGGGAAAGTTAAATATTCAGTATATCTTATTTGACGGCTGATTTTCATGAAAGTGAAAAATCAACTGATGAAAAATTTAAATAATTTTAATTAAAATTGCAAATTTTAACAAATCTTTGTTAAAAATTTTTTTGTGTAGTTTTTTCTGGGAAGCGTGTTATATTTTACTATTTTTGTCATTATTCAAATGGTAATAGTACTTTTCTTCTTTTAACCGGATACAAGAAGACACCCGATGTACAAGTACAAACTTTAATGTACGTATGTAATTAATTATGATACTTACTAATTAATTGTGGTGTATAATAATTATTATAAGGAATACATTAATAATAGCAACAATTTTCTTATCCCCTGTAACATAAATTCTTTTGAAATACTAAAAAAAGAACAGAGGAGTTTTTATTACTAATTAATAGTAATAACCGTTATCGTGGAGTACAATTATAGCCGTTAGGGAATTTTGATCCAATAAAGACAGCCATAATTTAAAATGTTTTATTAAAACGTTTCAACAAATAAGATATTTAGGTAAAATTTGGATGAAAAATTAACATTTAACCTTATTTGCAGGTTGTTTCCACAAGGGTGTTGAATTAATTTAGGAAAGTTAGGAAAATTTAGGGAATTATAAACAGGGAATGGAGATTATATTTCTTTACCCTATGGACAGCGACTAAAGCCACGTTACAGTGGCTTTGCGAACCAGAACTTATGCGGTGTATCCGTTTGGGTTGATAAGACTAAATTTTACACAGGGGAGGATTGTACATTGAATACAGAAACTAATGAATTTCTTTTTTTATAGCGTATCGAGTACTGTCCAGCGATTTGCTTATGTGTTTTGTTAGATTGTAGCAGAATCGATTCGGTAGAACAGCGCTCACAAATCAAAAAAGAAAGACAAAACACATCTAAGTACAGGCCGTCTGATGATATAAACGGTATAAATTTCCTATCCGATTTTGTTTTTATAGAAAAACTGAATTATATGATGGCATATAATCGTAGTGAAAGAAACATTTGTAACCGATGACACAATCTAGAGAAAAACGTCAAATATATATGATTCATCAACTACTATTCTTTTATCCGAGATTAGAGTTATTAAAAAGCGGAATGAACTCAACGCTAAAAAATACATTATTTCTGAGAATACTTAAGTATAAAAGTATGTTATATACACGTGACAATAGGAAGATAATGATGATTTATATATTAAAATGTAACGCGATACAAATTAAAAAACAATTTATTACGAATTAGCGAAAAACTTCAGAGATCTACCCGATTTCTATGAGAATCAGCCGGTTTATACAGTTATCTATGCGTTTATAATTTATTTAAATACTAGGACGCATCATTGGATTCTAGGAACGGGCCAAAGTTTCCTTTAAGAGTAACTAAGCCTAGCCTCAGATGGCTATTTAGTATCGGAAAGATTACTATACCATGTATTTGAGCGTGAACTAAAACCGTTGATTAATACTCAATGTGAATTCACTACAGATAGAACAATATTTTGTAGCGGGTGGTTCTCCACGTCCGGAAGGATATTTTGAAACGACTATCATACTACTCGCTTTTTTCTCTCATTTTTCATACCTATGGCTACGTTTTAATTATTTTGTTGTGAGTTTTTATTAAATATTTGAAGGATCTGGTTTAAGAATGGAGGGAGTTGGTGAGATTCCTTGATATTTATGCGGGTCGATGGGGTGGCTCTGCCTATGGATATCTTATAAGTAGTTTATTTCCTACCGGATGTTGTAAAAAAAGATGTGGTGTTTACCAGATACAGACAATAATAAATGATGGCAATTAAAATTACAAAACAAATGTGGTGTCGCATTAGAATGCTGAAAATTAGATGAGATAATAAAGTTTGAAGTGAAAAGGCTTTTAAGAAAAATTTAATTTTTTAGAAGATTAATACTGGCGTCTGGTTTTCTATACCTGATGAAGTTTAGGCACTAGATATTTAAATATCCACGACCGGTTAATATTTTAAAAGTAATAAACACGAAATGATAGTAAGACATATACATATAAGAATACGGCTATCAAATAATTGAGGCCGTATAAAAAATGTAAAGCTGTGTTACAATGTATTCAAGGCAGAAGGTATACTTTTAGAAACGATTTTCAAAGGAATGGAGAATTTACACTTTAACTTTGTTTGATACATTAAGTTTTTGAAACGGTAAGCTTCATTCCAGGAAACATAACTGAAACAGATTTGTAACAGAATATTTTTTTCAAGACTCTGATAAAACGGAACTACGAAAGTAATTACATTCCTCTTGAAGTAACGGATTTATTGCTTAAATTTTGAATTTAAAAATTGGAAACTGATGGAACTCCTACTGAAACCATTCCTATTCTTTCTGCCTGCCTCGACAATAAATTACAACTGTGACTCCGGTGATAAGCAAGATTTATATCCGTTACGCGGCTTAACTTTGTATGAAAAAAAGATGTACCGAGGATAGAAGACGACTTCCATTTTGACCAGCGAGATACGAAGGGTCGACTAGAGTTGTGATCTGCAGCGGCGTCCCATCTGCGGTTTATAGATTTACAATTGTTTTAAACTTACAATTATTTGCTAATAAATTATAATACAGAGGGATTGTAATTTAAAATATAGAACTTTTATTCAAATTCTGCACTGATATACAGATATGCTAGATGAGATTACTTCATAAAAAATTGTGGCGCGAGTGGTAGCGTCTCGGCCTTTCATCCGGAGGTCCCGGGTTCGAATCCCGGTCAGGCATGGCATTTTTCACACACGGTACAATTCATTCATTTCATCCTCTGAAGATATAACCTAACGGTGGTTCCGGAGGTAAAAAAAAAAAAAAAAAATTCATAAAAAATTAATTTGACGAAATAAACTTCAATAAATTAAATTATTAAAACAAATTTATTTTTACGTCAAATAAGGAGTAAAATTTAAAAAATAAATTATATTGTATCAAACAAATGAGAGTAAATCATTGGAGTTCAGGAGATGAGTTAGTACCGTTTTACAGGCTCCGGAGATGGAGTGAGAATTAGTACGTAGGAATAAGGGCAACTTTCGAATACTTCCTCACGTAGTCTAAGTAATTTAATCTTTATGCCGTCATTAGTGAATTTCCAATGAGAAACAGGCTCGGCTCGTTTCCAGTGTTCAATAAAATAAATTCAATTATTTTTATAAGAAAATCTTCGCAGTTCATATAAAGAAAGATATTTTATTTTATTACTTACGAACGGTAATATTTAATTAAGTTTAAATAAAAAAAAAATAATAATAATAATAAATAAAATGTTAAATACTGTATGAAATTATTAATTATAAATAGAAAACCGAACCGAGTCTAAATTAACGGGTGTATTTTACTTACGTCATACTTTTTTAGATCGTTATTCCCATCTTTTTATGCGATACTAGACGTATAGAGATCACGTTATCATAATATTTATGTGCATTTTATTTTTTGGAGTATTTTCTATCAAATGTTTGAAAAATTTTAACCGTTTTTACTGTGAAGTGCTTTTAAAGCTTCATCGTAAATTCTTTCTTACTGAATGTCGTTTGTCCTGCGCAGAAATTTATGCTGTACGAGTAAATACATCCGACGGTACTGTGTCTATTCGATCGACATGTTCTGTACGCGAGGTTTGTTTTCCTCTTGAAAGATACATCGAATGCGATTATGAATTTTTTATTTTTTTTATTTATGAGCTAACAGATCTTTTGTATGTTGTTACGATGGATTTTTCACTTTGGTCATCATCATGATGTGGTACTCTGCCTTTGGTAGGTCCCTAGCACCGCTGTTGACTCCATGTTTTCTGTCCTGTGCTTTTCTTTTCGTCTCTTCATAAGCTTTACTATCCTTTGTCTCATTTATTAACTCCAACTGCTTCCTTCCCCTTCTTTTTCATATTCAACGGAGCTTTCAAGAACTGTATTTATTAGTCCCTTTCCCTTAATTATATGACCGATCAGTATCCTTTTCTCCTTCTGATTGTCGCCAATATTGTTGTATCTTCATTTATTCTTCTTAATATTTGTACTTACGTACTGTGTTCACTCGTTTATTTTCTCCATTCTCCTTACCTTCACCCGCATCTCAAATGCTCGAGGTTATCTTTTTCCTTTTTTCCAGCGTCCGTTTTTTACCGCCATAAAAAAGTATACTCCAAACACAACATTTATTTTTTCTTTATTTTTATATATTCTATTTAGATACACTTTAAGATTTGGTGAAAATGTTCTTATATATCTTATATATAGTAGTGTAAGCGAGGTATAATATAGTTTTGTTTTCCTATGTGATATTGAGGATATAGGATCGATGAGTAATATGGAAAAATATTTCTTAAACAAGAGGGTTTACGTGAAGTCGGGCTGTTTAACACGATATAAATAAAGTGTCAGTTTTTTTGCGATGAAAAGATAAAAAAACCTTCTGTTTGTCTATTACGTTTGTATTCGGTTATGAAGTTTATTTTATCGCACAATTTAAGTAATTCAAGCTGTTCTACGTTACACCATGAACGAACTTATTGTATGTAATTCGAAAAATGTTTGTGATCTGAAATGCTAAGGTGTTCTTTAGCGAAAGCATCGAGAACTATAAAGGCTAAAGCTCGGTGTACTCAGCACTATGAGAGCAAAGTTTATAAGAAACTTCTTTTTCGAAACTGCTCATCAGCGATGTATTATTCTGTCGGTTGTTAAATATCAAGACGCAAGTAATACTACCTACACTTGCATTCTCAAACATGATGAATGGTTCTTATCTTATTTTTATAAACATTTGTCATCCCTTCTTGAACTTTATGCTATTAGCGCTCATTTCTCGGACAACTTAAATTTTCTAACACACCCAAACCATTTTTTCTCCACCACATATACATGCAAACGATACTGTTTAATGATGTTGCTGACTTTTGGCTTCACTGACGCATCATTTGAAATAATTTAATTAAACAGATGATTAATCATTCGTAAGATTGACAACTTGTGCAGTCGAATACGTAGCTTCTTCAAAACAACAGATTGTAATAGAATAGAACGTAGTGGTTTTTCTTGGCCGGCTGTATCATTGATGATAATTTTATTTCAATTACTCAATCGGTAATAACGGCAAAATGTCGAGGGCGGTCTTATTTTACTTCCAAATCGGTCTTACATCTTAAAATTTCTACACTGAAATTATTCTATTCAGTTTTCGAAAAAACTGAGGAAAACATAACAAAAAAGTTTTCTTATTGAATATTAATTAGTAATCGTACAATTTGAAGTAAACATTGTAACAATAATTAATAAGTAGTACATTTGTGTAAAGTTGTGAGAATCGCTAAAAAATTCCAAAACTACGCTAACAAACTAAGTTTTTTATTTTTATCGTCCGAATTGCACGTTACAACGATTTTCCAGTTATCATCCGTTAAAAAGAACTAGCTTTTTCATTAAGGAATGGCTGTTAAAAAAAAAATGGAATGTTTTTTTTGATAAGGTGTGTAAAAAAATCTGTTGTGTTGAACGAGTTGTAATAATATTTGAAAATTACTGTTATAATATAGCATGAGATTGAGAACGTACAAGAAAATCTTCTGCAAGAAAATTATTAACCTAGTTTTGCATACATTAGGACACAATAGTAGTTAAAAATTAATACATTCTTTTCTGTTTTTTACAGAAAATTTTTATTTAGATAAATCCTTTTATTTTGGAAGTAATAGTCGTTTTTAATAACCGTTTAAATTTTTACACTTAAGAAACTTTCTCAGTTTGTCGATTTCGGCCTCATGTTACCGAGAATAACTCCAATTCTGCATGAAATTCCGCGTCCTAAAGAAAATGAAATGACACAGTCAGAAAACTTCACAAGTGTCTTCGAAATAAACCCCGAAATTCGGTTAAATTAACTATCTTTACTATCAGTTAACACGACTACTCACTGATTACTGGGCTACTGCTGAAATTAGTAGTCGATAAACAAAAAAAGATCTGTATTCGTCTACTTTAACTTAACTAGAAATTAAACGTATGTGAAATGCACAAAATTTTCTTAATATACGAGATTCGTACGAGTATATAAAGATTCTCGTAGATTCTTCGCTAAGTTAATGAACCAAAGATTTTCCAATTTTGAAATTAGTATGTTTCCGAGTTCCATTTCAATCAGGATTAAGATAAGTTCGTTTTGAAAATATACCTACCGGAGAAGGTTTGCTTTTTTATCTCACAACTACATAAACAGACATCTTTTTTTTCTTCATTATAACCACGAAGACTACTGAACCGATAAATACGAAACTTTAATTGTAGTTTTATAAAATATTTACCGCAGTTCAAAACACAAATTTCAGTACATAATAAAAAAAAGTATAAATAAATAACCGAACGAACTTTTTCTAAATTTAATGCCGTTGCTTATATCGATCATTGTCATAGAAATATCGACAACTTCGACGGTTATCATGATTTACTAAATTTAATGTCTACAAAAGATCAATTTGTATTATTATCGAAATACACGAAAAAAAATTAGTTTTGATAAAAATTAAAATTAAAGACAATGACGACCATTTTATCTTGTTACTCATCCAAATTAATCTATTTTATCCGAAATGTCATGAACATTGAAAACTTTGAGAACAAAAGCCCACGTATAATTATTTTAAAAAATACGCGACACGAGACGCTAGTGTCTAAATAATGTAATTAGTACTTGCATAAAAATGTAATAAAAAATTACCTATATATACATTTTTTTTATCCAAACGGATTTATTTAATATTTATTTTTACAAGGACTTTATTTATTTTACGTATTAATTATTTATTTCATTTTTTGTTTATGATTTATTTTCAGACTAATTATCTTAGTATTAATCCTATTTTTAATTCCTTCGAATAATTAACATTATATCATTTAATTTCGCAAATATCTTCCATCGGTTAAATTAGCTAAAGGTGTATGTAAATTATTTTTCTTTTGGAGCGTAGAATAAATTTTCCTAAACGTAGAAAAAATTATTTCTGCGTGTAATATTTTTTTATCGTGTTGAAAAGATCCAACATAGATAAGAGGGAAATTTTTGTAACCGCTAAATAATTTTTAGTATTTCGCGTGCGCAGTCAATTTAATAACGATGGAATGTCTCTTAGAAAGTAACCTTCGGAATTCTTGACATCGGTACATTTAAAACCGAGAAACATGTACTTTTTTATTGCGTGCGTTTTAATTTTAATTTTATTATTTGTAATGCCTAAGAAAATTTAAAGTTCGATAAAAGGAATACAAAATTGTTAGGGAATAATAACTTCTTCCGTTTTACGTACGTGTTTATTTATATATGTTAAGGAAGTATAGAGTTGTACCCTTTAATTTCTGTCCAAAAATAGTTTATTATAAATTTTTACGCGCATTAAACTACATAAAACTGTTTAATTATAAAAATAAAGTACGGTACTCGGAGATTAGAAGTGTGAAATGTTTTAAGTAGTTACTTATTTTAATTTTTTAAAAAATTAATTTTTACGAGGGTAAGTCAATTAATATCCGCAATATAGTTATAAAATCTTATTGTAATCAAATAGGAAACTTACAAGTACATCATTTTTCAACATAGTCCC